>CAJDSM010021295.1:6401-17227 GCA_903981925.1 Ostrea lurida
AGATGACTTAAAATTGAAAATAAGATGATATATAACAACCACCAGTAATCTCTTCGTAGGTTAGAGCATGAAGAACGAGGAAAGGACATCGTGACACTCTCAGTCTATCTCGTCGGAGGGGGGTGAAATGATATGCCTGGGCAACATTCCGAAACTCCTGCGGCCGATCAGTTACCGAAAAGGGTGCGATGTTTGCAGGATGACAATATGCTGGAGACGATTATGAACATGATAGAATCTAACAACAAGTGCTTACCGCGATAGCATTATTATGTATTGATGTGTAATTGTTTCATGTGCTCACTAGAGAATAAAATAAAAATGTGAATCTACGTGCAAAATAACGTAAAAAATATTATATTTAAACATGCTTAATTCACTTAGATCTAATAGAAATATAATAGAGTTGGAAGTAATAATTAATACATGAAGCGTATTGTTCTAAAGAAAGGACTAATAAGACTCTAACTGATGTTAAATTGCATTTATTCATAAAAAATTAAAGTCGTGTTTTAAACAGCATTAAGTATTCCTAAATCATTGAATTATCAATTCCTTCTGGTGTCAATATTGGCAATATTGGCTATATATTTTGAATGTGATCACAAAATTGTTGGCGAAGGGCAGGTAACTCTAAAATTAAAATCTGATAACAGATACAGGAAACAGAGGTTAATAGTACACATATGAATTGTGTGTAAAATGTCAAAAGAAACAGGATCTTCACCGACTGACCAGGTTATAACTTGGCGACAAACAGTCGAGAATGTGGAATGAAAGTGTTGTCTGGAACAAAAGCCGGAAGAAATCTTTATGGTTACTGTCAACGGTTTCCTGTCCGTGGCACTGCCATTTGGGGTTCAATAGGTGCTGAGGCGTGTCACCCGATCCCTCAAAATGTCACCTTCAGTAGAACGCTTCATTGGTGGACCTCTGAGTTGTAATACACTGCAGTAATAATGGTCCTGGTACTCCCTCATTCCATATGCTCTGCCACTCGCTTCGCGTCGCGAAATCCCCTAAAACATCATGCCAATAGTTAAAAAATTGCTGTGAAATAAAAATGCAAATGAGCATAGATCTTAGAAAGACATGCAAGAGAAACAGACAAAATATGAGGAAAGAGTTGTGAAGAGGGAAAAATGTTATAATTGGACTAATGGAAACATCTACATGAAATTCTCGTACAAAAAAAACGATATTCGAAATAGCATTCCCAAGCGCACCAGGACCAAGGCGGCGCAGTAAAATACATCCCACCCACAATTGTAAGCACGGAGGGTTAAATCAACTAAAAACACAAGAAAAAGAAGTTGAATTCTGTTACAACAAAATTCAGTATGGAAAATGGAACATTTGCACAGCGTGTCCTTGCAGTTTTACATTGAGTCTCACACTATTAATATTGTGCAATGCTAATAAGAGTGTCTAGTCCATACATATCTTACCTGTGACACAATTGAACAACTCCCCCCCCCCCCCCGCCCCCCACGTCACAACCCCCACCACCCCCTTCCCCGACATCTGGAGAAAAAGATTTGGTGACTGCTTCATTTCAAGCATTCAGTGCTACCCTCAGCAGTTTCCACTCCTTTTCCCCTCGCGACCAATTACGCAGCTGTACGTCTATATACCGAAGGCTGAAAACTCGCCCTCCATACAAACATCCACACACTCACTCGTGGCCCCTCTCACACTTTTGACAATTTTTTTCCCAACAGCATGCATGTCCAAAAAAGGCCATCCATTACTTGAATAACAAAGAAAAGTCAAGGATGCGGGTACATAACATTAGCTTTAAAATGAAATAATGAAAAAATAACCCCCTCAGTATAAGGGAATGATAACCACCAAATGAAAATCCCAATGGCTTCACATACCTACCTTTTAACCTCGCTTCTATGAAAAATACTTATGTTCCAAATTGCTCAAAACTGTCCATGCGAAATCCACGTGGAAAGAATGACACTTAGATGGAACTCAATATGTCATCAAAACACATATGGTCCCATGCCTTTTATAGGTCAAATTTATGATTTTACAATTGTCTGGATTCGAGGACTCAAAATCCGGGCCAATCAAATGTCATCTCCTCAGTTGCTGACTTTATTGTCAAATAATTTAACACCCATTACAAATTTTTTCTAAACAACTATTACTGTTTCCAAGCACACATCATATTCACCTAATGAATACTTGTTCATTTACTTTGAAGAAATAAAAAATAATTACTGTGCCCATAAGTGAAATTTTCAGTTATTTTGATCATGTGGAAAGTTTGTGGTATCTTTCCGGTTTGATTTTGTAACACTGACGTCATGCACACACCACCACACACACACTGCACATTATTTCCTATACCTGAAAATATGGAAATCTCAACAATCAGGTCAATTATATATAATTTTTCGTTAGTTGTCTATCAATAGGACATCAATTGTGTTGAAATATAATGTGTGAATTAACAGGACAAAATAATGGAACCCGTATTTATGTGTAGCCCTCTTCAGATGAATGGGAAATTTGTGATGTTAAAGAAATCTGAAAATTGATCTTGTTTTTTGTTTATACAATAGATTAAATTGAAGTAAAATGGATCTTTGAATTATCTTTTCTGTTTTAACTGTTCTTTGCCTTTATGGATACATGAATGACAAAAATTTTGTCCCAATCTCCCTCTCGCGCTACTAAAAGTAACCCTTATTTATAACGCCTACCAAAATTCAAGGAGATTAAGGGGAAAAAACTGACAGATAATGCATGATAAATCAACGACAAGTGAATAATTAATTGGTGTTCAATCACAGACTTTTGTTTACATGCAGAACACTATTGTGTGAAATTGCAACGACACATATCCCTCATTTAGCTTGAAAAGATGGATCAAAATAGTTGGTACATTAGGATACAAAAAGCATTTAACACAAAAAGGGCGGGGGTGATTTAGGAAGTGTTCTCATACTAGTTAGCAATTTCTCTTTACTCGTCGTGAAATATCATGTCTGATAATAAGTAAAAGAGACACTTGCAGTTTGATTCGAGGGCAAAACTACCTGGTTAGCATCTTAACTAAGTAAAATATTCATTTTAATTCAAATTAATTGTCAAAAAACATATTAATTCCAATATTCCTATGAAAATTCTGAAGGTAAAAAGCACAGGACTGTAAGGATTTCTCTACGGCTTAATATGTGCCCCTAAAACAATAAAATGTTGGTTTGTAGAAATATCAATATTTGTGAAATATTGAATTACTACCTTCGACCTAACCAGTATCTGAGGCTGGATGAAGAAACGTAGGAAAGCTAGAGGGAATCCTCCTACATCCACTGTCGGAGGGGGTTGGAAATGATATCACTGGCGGCAAAACTTACCGAATCTAGCGGCCACTGCCGATCAGAGTTCTCGAACACGGGTAGCATGTTGCATGTGGAATGACATAATTGCTGAAATGCGAAAAAGCAACAGTCAGTATTTGCTTTTATATGATGTGTAATGTTCATGTGTCAATTAAGAAAATAATATGTTGAGCACCAATTAATTTCAACTGCTAATTAATTCAAAGAAAAATTGTAAAACAAGGTAATTTATGAGGAACATAGTCAAATTAAACATGTAAAAATTGCATTTTCAATAAAAATTAAAAGTGCTCCTTAATCCTAACAGCAATAATACTTAAATTCAAATACATGCCCTTTTAATTCATTAAATGGGTCAATATTCGCAAATAGATTGCGATATATTTTGAATAGTAAAATCAAAAATGTGCGAAGGCAGTGAATCGAAAATAAATCTGAATAAAAGATAACACGCAAACGAGAGGTTAATAAGTACAAGCATTATGATTGTTTGCATGTCAAAAAACAGAGGATTCATCCAGCACTTGACCCTGAAAACCTGGGAAAACTGCTGCGAACAGCAGAATTGTGGAATGATAGTGTTTGGAACACGGAAGAAAATTTTAGATGCCTGTCAACGGTTTCTTGTCAGTGGCACTTGGTTAACAGCGGTCTCGAAGGCGTTCACTCCCTCCACAAATGTCACCTTCGTAGAAAGTTCTCTGGTCAGGCTCTGGTATGTAAATGCACAGCTGCAGTAATACATGGTCCCTTGGTGACTCCCATCATATCAGCTCTGTGGCACTGATATTGGTGACAGAAAATCCCAATAGAAACAGCATGAAGTGAAAAAGATGCTTTTGTAAATAAAAATGCAAAAATGAGCAATGATCTGTGAGAAAAACATGCTAGCAGAAAACTGAGTCAAATATATAAAAAAGAAAAGAGTTGTCTGAAGAGGGAAAAATGTATTAAATTAAACGAATGCGGAAACATCAAACATTGAAATATCTGTACAAAAAAACAATCATCGATATATAATAAAAAAAGGCACCGGGCCAGCGCCGCAAGTAATCACATACCGTACACAATTGGTACAGAGGTTAAAATCCTAAAACTAAATAAAAAAAGAGTTTTGAATTTCTTACAAAAAATTCAGTATGAAAATACATTTTGGCACACTGTTCCTGTGTGCAGTATTAATTGATTTACAGTCCTTACACTTAATTAAATATTGTGCCTTCATATGCTAAATCAAAGACATGGTCTATGGTCCATATACATATCTTTACGTGTGACACAAATTGCACAACTCTCCCATCCCACCTCCACCCCCCCCCATACCCCAGCCTCCTCCCTCCCCCTCGCCCCGAATCTGGAGAAATAGAGATTGGGTGTGACGTCTGTCATCATTCTCAGCGATCAGTGCTACCGTGGGCATGAGTTTTCTCCACCTCTTTTCCCCTCCGTCGCGGATACCCAATTTACGCAAACTGTATCCTAAGACCGAAAGAGCTGGAATATACCACTGCCCCCTCCATCAATACACACCCCCCTTAATTGGGGCCCCTCTCACACTGTTGGTGACAAATTTTTTCCGCAAGTCATCCAAAGAGGCACTCCATTCTTGAGTAAAAAGACAAAGTCAAGGATGCTTGCGAAGTATATACTTTGCTTTAAAAATGGAAAAAATGAAAAGATCACCCCTCATATTATTAGGGATGAACCCACCAAATGAAATCCCATAGGCTTCCATACTTAACCGTTTACCATCCTCAGAAAAATAATGTGATGACAAATTTTCCTCAAAGATGTTCCATATCCAGTGAAGAAATGACCACTAGTGAACCCAAAACTCATGTTCATCAAAACATATGGTCCCATCGCCTTTTATAGGTCAACATTTCATGATGTTACAAGCTTGGGTTCTGGATCGGGCTCTAAAATCCTGGGCCATCAAATGTCAATTCCTTCCATTGCACTTAGTTTCAAATAATTTGACCCATTACAAATTTCTTTTCCTAAAATACTATTCTGTTTTTCAAGCTTACAAGTGAATTACCTGTTATTTACTTTTAAAATAAAAAATAATTACTGTCGCAATGAAAATCGTTTCAGCATTATTTTGATATGTGAGAATTGGGTATTTATCCGGTTTGATTTGTAAAAACACGACTGCGTCAGTTGCTCTGCAATAATTACCATTGACAACGGTACCACATATCGTAGTCGGTTGTGATATTTCCGTAAATTATCGAATCAATTTTCTTACAAAAACAAACGAAATGGCGTCGTTTGGGAAAGTGAAAACAAGGGACGAAGCAAGCAACGAAACAAAGGATGTAGCAGAAAAGGGGACGTATTCATTAGCCTAAATGTCTTCGCTGACATTTTTTTTTTAGGGGGGGGTGCGGGGGGGTCTCTTCTTCTTCTCTTGCTTCAATTGATATCATGCGATGTCTCTGTAGCAGCATAAGATAAAGATACCCAAGGAAATGACAGAAATCTAAAAACAATTGTAGGATTGTTATTTAAGACTCGTCATAAGTAAGAAATGTCAATGCGTTCTCAATAACTACGTTTAATGTAAAACAGGTTCAGGAGATTCAGCTGAGGCAGAAGAACTGGATGGAGCAAGAGAGGCCGCACTAAAGCAGAAAACTACAAGCTGTGACAAAAGCCGTCCCGGGTAAGAAAAACAAAATGTCTTTTTGATTGTGCGTATCATTAAATCAAGATGCCTGATTAACATAGTCTGTTATACAATATTGCTCAATCTGTCAGTGTGTTTTGAATTGAGCTTATATTTGTTATTATTTTTATGGATTGTGTATATATCTTACGTGCATGACCGTGTTTTGGAGAGCAAAGCAAAAAGTATTTGTAGAATCCGTAGGTAACATCATAAACAATTTGACGTGTGGAGGCACCCTGTCATAGCATTCTGAACATTTTGACCATTGATGCGCCTATTCATTGAAAGCGGGAAATAAAATGCAATTAAATGTAAACAACTTTGCTTGTGATGTCATATTCATTGTCATTGTTTTGAAAATTAATGAGCATAGGAGACTTGGACTTGACAACCGCGAGAGAACTGAGGGGTATTATATGACAAGAAAGGAGAAAATGTAACAGACCCGGCCCCGGATTTAAACCCGGCCCCTGCAATCCTGAATCTCTAATCAGGTGCTCTATCAACTGAGCTATCTAATGTTTTTTGTTGGGTTTTGGGTGGTTTTTTTTTTTTTTTTTTACGGTTTTTTTGTCACATGGATTTGTGGGTTTCAAAATTGTGGAATACATGTCCATGCGGTTACATTCGAATCTATGCCATTTTGACAAAATTTTTCAAGATTTGATTTTTCATTAGTTTAATTTTTATATTTTTCTTTTAAACATGTATTTACCTATAGGGAGAGCTTCGTCCTTGTGGCCCTTAATTAATGTTTGAAAATCACATTTTTTATAATGGTTATTACATTGATAGTAATTATTTTCAATCCGATTGACAAACCAATGCTTACATTTATATATACTGTAAACTGTGTAAAGGGCTTTAATTTCGTGGGGCTAAAATTTTGCGATTTCAATCTTTCGATATTTGGCAATGGTTTAATTTTCGCGGTTAGTAAATAAACTGAATTTATTTAGAATCGTACCCCCAAATACATTAAATAGCACTTCACGGAAATTAAAACCCACATGAATATTTCACCCTTGCAGTGAGCCCCTTACATCGAACTTAACGTAAACAGATGCTGTCCGGCGGTCAGTCTAGCTAATAAAAAAATTACAGTCCTGTATTGAAAATTAATCATGTATTGTTGTAGAACAGAGACTCGCAAGCCATTCAGTCACTAAGAGGAATTAGTCATAGACATCTTTAGCCCTTAGGGCTGAGATATCTCAATAATTTGCCTCTACAAATTCCAGAAAATAATCAGTCAGTCAAAATACCTTATTAATTTCCTGAAGCTTCATTCCACCCTGGTTCAGGACTGGCACTATCCGGGGTCCCGAGAACTGGACACCTTGTGAGTAGTCTATCCTCCTCATATTCCCTTTGTTCGATCCTTCTCTCTCTTCTCTGGGCAAGCTAGCCAAGATTTTGAATCCCTCTTTTGTGTACTCTATTATTGGAGGAGAGATCCCCACTTTCTCTGAATATGACAGCTTGTTTTCTTTTGTAGAAACTTGACTTTTCTTTTCAGCTAGTGTGACAAGTAAATGCAAGGATGTCTTAATCATTTAAATACAATAGACATAATGTCTATTCATGTAATAAAGAGAGTTTCACAGCAATGAATGACTTATTTTTGGTAACGATACATATTAAGTATATGACTACATCTGTTGACATGTGTAATAGAATCAACATATAATATTGACAGGAATTACGTAATGTCTCACCTTAGCTACCCTTTATTTGTGATCGTGTTTGGAGTTTAAATTCCTAAAAGGCTTTTTGGATGAACTTTCATTTCTGATTTGGCGAGATTGTATGCGTGTGAAAATTTGATTGCCACACATCTGTATATATATTCTCGAACATCTCTCGCTATTCGGTTGAGTTCGGGGTGGCAAAAGTTCGGTAGATACTGGAACCTTCTCCCTTACCTCTCTAGGTATCTAAATTTCTCTATTTAAGGATATTTGATCAAGGTATTTTAGTTATCATATTTTCTTTACTGGTTAATTCACGTTAAAGTCCCAACTTACTCCTTTTTCTCATATTTATAGGTTGTTCGGAGTGTTCTTCTTCCATTGTAGTGCAAGTTTTTATTATTTGTTAATAGATATTTTATGAGAATCTTAAAACTGTCTTGTTGTGATTCATGATAATTGAGGCACCGGAACCTGTATCCAAATGATACTGGGTTTAAAAATGAGTAGATATAGAGGGATCTCCTATTACAATAATTTTGGGGGCTCGTCCGGGATTCTCCTAATTACATAATTTTGGCGGGCTCGCTGCCGGAGATATCGTAGAAATCCGCTTGCATTCGTTCGTCATGGCTCATTGCCGACGATTTATCCAAATTATTTTCATCCCGGTTGGAGTGGCAAAAACAGGTTTATTTTGGTGATTATGAAACTGTTAGTAGTTTTAGAGAAGCTATGGAATCTCCAGTAAAAGACCAGTCATGGTTCTGTTTACCACAACAACTTCTATTTTCATAAGTTCTGCCCTCAACCCCTTTTAAGTACTATAGGTTCCTATCGGCGCCCACACGTCCAAACACGTTTTCTTCTTGAACCGCGGATCTCAATAACATTTTCTAAAAATACGACGGTCGAGAATGTTCCCTCGAGTGTCCTGCGCATGTCTGTAGTAGATCCTGTGTGCTACTGCCCGTTTCAAGTTGCATTTAATCGGTCGTTATACGCTGGCTTTGTACCGCTACTTGTAAAGTCTATACAATAGAGACTGCGAAACTCCCTCGAGCGTGCGAGTAGATTGCGTCCTTAATCTATCGAATCAGATTATTTTCGCGAATTTTAAATGCACCCGCCTTCCTCTGCAAAATTTTTGTGATGGCATAGTCCGAAGTATATCAACTCGAGAGCTAGAATCTAACCGAGCGATTGATTTAGAATGCGTTTCAAGTTACGCTTGGTTGACAGTCTAAAGTAATGAGTTGGCGAATTTGGGAAGCAGAAACTCGGCTTTTAAAATCTGTAACAGAGTGTGTAATGTGTGGTTTCATATTGAGAATGGTACAGGGATTGTAGGACGCTTGGTTGGTGACTTTCCTATAATGGTTGGGATGAGGTTTATTTTCAGAACATTGTCTGAGATTGTTAGTGTTATCTTCCTATAAGGTGGGAGGATTATTTCAAAGAACAATGTCAGGACTGAATACTGTTATGGTACCTTTATCCTGAAATGTGAAGCATTCTGCTGTCAGACGCCTAGTTATGAAGGAGTTACTGAAGGTTGTTATTCGAGAGGAGATCTTATGTTTTCAAGCGCCAGGCCACATTATCCGAAAACCAGAGTGGAGGAAATTCCGTGGGAAACGAAGATTCATGTTTGCAGGGATTCGGTGAAGGATATCAAAGGGAGAAGAGGTTCCTACACCACAGACGCAGCCAGGGGTATGCAGGGAAGCTGGATGCCAGTCAATTGTATGAAAATGTGTGTTGAAGCTGTTTGGTGTATACTTGTCATTATGTCGGCGCTTCTCTTTTATTTCTTATGAATATTTCGGTTTATACCTTTAATATTATTTGTTTGATGCAACGTATTTACGTAGGGAAACGTAATGATTGTTATTTACTTGTTGATCTATTTTTTGTTATTAATGAAAATCAAATGAAATTACTTTTTTTAAGGGAGGGGGAATGTAATAGAATCAACACTATTATCGATTTACAGATTGACGTAATGTTTCACCTTTAGATAC
Organism: Ostrea lurida; assembly: GCA_903981925.1. Classification (NCBI taxonomy): domain Eukaryota; kingdom Metazoa; phylum Mollusca; class Bivalvia; order Ostreida; family Ostreidae; genus Ostrea; species Ostrea lurida. The sequence goes on from CAJDSM010021295.1 coordinate 16,150, forward strand.
GCCTTTATTTTGATCGTGTTTGTTTCAAATTCCTAAAGCTTGTGTGATTACTATTACATTTCTATTGGCGAGATGTTAGCGTGTGAGTTGATGTGGCTTACACATTCTGTAATATATTACTTCGAACACGTCTCGCTATTCCGGTGAGTGGTGGCAAAGTTCGGTAGAATGGACCTTCTCCCATAACCTCTTTAGGTTCATCTAAATTCTTTTCTATTAGATATTTGATCAAGTATTTAGTATCATTTTCTTTAACTGGTTAATTCCACGTTAAAGTCCAACTACTCCTTTTTCTCATTTTATAGTCTGTTCTAGGTGTTTCTCTTCCATTGTAGGCAGTTTATTTATTTGTTATAATTTATGAAAACTTAAAACTGTCTTGTGTGATTCATGATGAAATTGAGCACCGGAACCTCGTTCCAAAATGAACTGAGGTTTAAAATGGGATGTAGACAGGGAGATCTCCTATATCATATTGTGGGGCTCGTCCGGGATCTCTTAAATAATTTTTGGGGGCTGCGATCCGGGATTACGAGTAATCCCGTTGCAGTCGTTCGTTCATGGTCATGCCGACGATTATCCCAGAATTATTTCATCCCGGTTGGAGTAGCAAAAACAGTTTATTTTGGTGATTATGAAAACTGTAGTAGTTTTTAGAGAAGGCTATGGGAATCTCCAGTAAAGACCATGTCATGGTCTGTTTACCACAACAAACTCTATATTTTCCATTAGTTCTGCCCCTCAACCCCTTTTTAAGTACCTATAGGGTCCTATCGGCGCACACACACGGTCCAACACGTTTTCTTTTGAACGCGACATCAAGAATTTTTTAAAAAACGCAGAAACTGCACGAAGTTCCTCGTGCGGCAGTCTAAGTAAGAATCCTCAGTGTGACACTTGCCGCAGAGCGATGCATTTAAATCGTCGTATACGTCGGCCTTGACCCGCCTACTCGTAAAGAAATCTTATACACATCAGACTGGCAGATAGAGGGATCTTCCGATATTAGATAGAGGGATCCCTATACATAATTTTGGGGGGTCTGTCTGGATGTCTATTACACATTGAATACCTGTAA
>CAJDSM010021295.1:20102-30802 GCA_903981925.1 Ostrea lurida
AATCAACAAAAGCTTTAAAAATCAGTCTTAATCGATTGTAGGCTCTGCGTGAAGTACTGAAAATTTAGAACTTTACCTATAGCGCTTACGGTCGTAGTAGAAATTAATTTCTTAACTGCACGCCTGTCGTTGATATTACCTCCGCATTTAAGGCCATCATCAATGATCCACGGCTCTCAAATCTGAATGCTGAGCGTTGGGAAGAGCAGTCATATGTCTCAAGTTTGAGTGGGTCTACCGTCTAGAACACACAACCTTCTGGTCACGAAGCGAACATTCAACTCCGCGATCCTATTGTATACTTAAACTCGCGCTTGAATATTTGCAGATTGCGATAGCTTTATTAAAATCTCTGACTTCCAATTTCTTATAAAATTGTAAAATCCCTATCCTGCGTCCATATCCTGTAATGCAATTTCTAGCACGCCATGTTTTGTTTTACCTACATATATACTGATGTTATATGGAATTGCATTGGTTGGAATATCATTGATATAAATATCGAACCAATCAAAACGCTTGTAGCGGAAAAGAAAATGTAGTTTAAAAGTATAAACAAAACCGAACCGAAATCCGGAAAATGCAAACCGAACCAAACGAGAATTTACCGCGGTTAACCAATTTTTCGGTTAACCATGACAGCCCTAATGATTACGTGTAGTACAACAATTCATGTATAAATAGAATTGGGGTTTACACCTCCATCCCTCCGCTCTGCCGCCTCTTTTCTCTGTCATTCTTCTCCCGCCACTTTTTTTTGCTCGTCCCTCCTCCCACCCCTTCCATTGCCCTGTCTGCTCTCTCATATATTGATTTAAACATAATTTTTCTTATCATTAGACTACCAGCAGTCCGTCATCATGAGTCAGATGATGTCGTCCGAGGACTTTGATGCAAAGGCGAACAGTATTGTGTCCCGAGTGAAATATGGACTGGACCGAGGGCACAGTGGAACAGTGGACAATAAAACCACAGGAAGCTCTGACCTTTCTAGTCATTACTGTCCAGTGTGTAGAAATCTAATGGTAAGTACTCTATAGAATTTTAAATACAGTCCGAGGGACTTCAAAAAAACTTCGAGATATCCAGGGTTCGAGATATCCAAATTCGATCTTCAACATTTTTTTCTTGGATGGAGGATTTTGATGAATCGGCGTTTAGGTCGTAATTGCGGCGGACTTAAAAAAAAGTGCTCCGAGTACCCAAGCTGTTAAACTAATTATCACAACCCGGGTCTATCTGAAAAAAGCAGCGTAGACTACTGGTTCGACAATTATAATTAGTTTTCTAGAGCCGCGGCGGTGAATTGCGTGACATGAGTAGGCCAGGTATGGTAAGAACCGGAAAATTGACTGCACTCTAGATAAACCTGGTGAATAGGGCATGGAAACCTTGAAAATACTTCGACATAAGCGGGGTATTCGAGATAAACCATGTTCGAGATACGGGTATTTTACTGTAGTAGAATAATCCATTTGCAGAAAAGCAAGTCCCACAATTGAATTGATTGATTATTTGTTTGTTTTTATCTCATTGAGAATATTTCACTCCATATTGAGACGTCACCATTGCCGGTGAAGGGGCCTTGCAAATTTAGACCTATGCTTATCACTCAATAGGCTTTATAGCAGTGAGGATTATCTTTTGCGTGCACAACATGTGCGACACGGGTCCTACGATTTTTAAAAGGTCAATATCCGAAGACTGTGATTCTCACTTCTAAAATGCTGGCTCTTGGCGAACGGAGCAATTACTAACATTGTCAACTTTTAACGTTCTAGGTTTGATGCCAGCCAGGTGCGAACAGGGGCTCGGAACCCCAACTTGCCAATAACGAGGCGAGAGAAAGTGGAACAGTAACTGCAGATTGTAGTGTTAAAATAGGATGGTTCATAAGGGCTTTTTCGTGTTATCATAAAAGGCAATTCTGTTGGGGTTTCCTAGGTAGAAGTGTATTCAATCTATATGGGGTTTCTGTAGGTTGTTATATAGCGAGTATTCTATTGGGGTTTCCCCAGGTGTTTATTAATATAGGAGTATTCTATGGGGTTTGGCCCGGTGTTATAATACATGTTATAGTAGTATTCATTGGGTTTCCCAGGTGTTAATAAATATAGGATATTCTAATGGGTTTCCCAGGTTTATATAATAGAGTTAAATTCTGATGGGGTTTACCCAGGTGTTATTAACATGTATAGTAGTATTCTATTGGGTTTCCCAGGTGTTATATATAGAGTATTCTAATGGGGTTTCCCAGGTGTTATATATAGGCAGTATTCTATGGGGTTTTCTCTAGGTGTTATATAAGGAGTAATTCTTATGGGTTTCCCCAGGTGTATTATATAGGAGTATCTATGGGGTTTTTCAGTCCGTTGGTGTTATAATATAGGAGTATTCAATGGGTTTCCTCCAGGTGTTAATTATTGGAGTATTCTAATGGGGTTTGCCCAGTGTTATATACATGTATAGTATATCTTATTGGGTTTCCCAAGGTTGTTTATATATAGGAGTATTCTATGGGGTTTCCCAGGTGTTATATACAGTATAGTAGTATTCTATTGGGTTTCCCCAGGTGTTATATATAGGAGTATTCTATGGGGTTTGCCCAGGTGTTATATACATGTATAGTAGTATTCTATTGGTGTTCCCAGGTGTTTATATATAGGATATCTATGGAGTTTCCGAGTGTTATATACATGTATAGGAGTATTCTATGGGGTTTTCTCTAGGTGTTATATATAGGAGTATTCTATGGGGTTTCCCCAGGTGTTATGTATAGGAGTATTCTAATGGGGTTTCTCTAGGTGTTATATATAGGAACGTAGTTCTACTGGGGTTTTTCCCAGGTGTTATATATAGGAGTATTCTATGGGGTTTCCCCAGGTGTTATGATAGGAGTATTCTATGGGGTTCTCTAGGTGTTATATATAGGAGTATTCTATGGGGTTTCCTAAAATGTTATATATAGGAGTACTCCATAGGGTTTTCCCTAAATGTATTTGATGGTTTCTTTAGGTGTTATTTAGGAGTATTCTATGAGGTTTCCTAAGATAGAGGAGTTTTCTATAGAGGTTTCACTAGGTGTTATATAAGAATCCCCTATAGTTTAAGATACAGTAAAATACCTCTATCTCGAAGTCCGAGGGACTTCGAAAAAACTTCGAGATATCCGGGGGTTCGAGATATCCAAATTCAATCTTCCAACATTTTTTTTTTGTTTGGACAGAGGATATTTGATGAATCGGCGTGTTCGGTGGTAAATGGCGGCGAACTTTAACAAGTGTGCCTCGAGCACCCAAGCTGTTAAACTAATTATTGCAACCCGGGTCTACCTGGAAAAGGAGAGCGTGGACAGTTATCATTAGTTTCTACAGACTTGGGCGTGAAAATGTGATATGAGTAGGCCATGTAAGGTAAGCAGACCGGAAAATTGACTGCACTTCGAGATAAACCAGGTGAAATAGGACAGGGGACCTTGAAAATACTTCGACATAAGCGGGGTATTCGAGATAACAGTGTTCGTGATATCAAGAATTTTAAAAATCATTTATATAGGGAAAACGGCCGGGACCGGCCTTCGACTTCGACATAAGCGGGGTATTCGAGATAAACCATGTTCGAGATACAGGTATTTTACTGTATATCTTTTCAAGACAAGAATTTTCAGTTCACTCAGTTGCCACAAATCCTTGGAAGATAATTAATGCCATGAAAACTATGGCCCAGTTTTCATTGGTTCTGGGATTCAACCTTGAAACCATTGAAAGGATGCATGTGTGATCATGTTTATCAAAATGTTCATGACTGATCTCAACAGTGGACTTATTCTGGTTGTTTGTGGATCAACTACCACTGAAATATTGTAGGGCAACTTTTTCAGTTTCATTAAAAATTTCTAAATTATTGTCAGATTAGTTCTGAATTTCTGTCGGAATCTGAGTCCATGACAGTAATGTCCCAGAATATTTGTTATGCGTGCTTCAACAAGTTCAACAAGGTCAAGACAATTTCTATGACCTGGAAAACAAAAGTTTGGGCACTCAAAGCCGAAAAGTTTGCCATTAATTTTGCTTCAAAGAATTTATCCATATTTCTTGAGTTAATTCTGTCATACTTGTTTACCTTAAGGAAGTGATTGCGTGGGATTGAAAAAATTAATGGCCCATTGAATTTTTTTTATTTTTACATATTTTGTAGTTGAAAAGTGTCTGTAACGTATTATGAAAGTATGAGGTATGATTTTCAGGGTCATTGTGACGCTACGGTTGCCATAGCACCCTCATTTCATCTTTTGTGAAATAAATCATATGGAATATTTTATAAGATGTTTAGAATTTTGAATAAAAGGGCTAGAGTTTTTCATATCTTATATAGGATTAAAGACAAAGGTCTAGATAATGCATAATTTTTATCAAAAACCTCAATTTATTTTCAAATGAAAGCAAGTAATACGACTGCTTTTTAGCAGAGCAGAGAGAGAGAGAGAGAGAGAGAGAGAGAGAGAGAGTTCAACAAATATAATCAATTGTTTTATAATAATATCAAATAAAAAACAAACGCAGGGATTATATTTGCCACATTCATTTCAATTCCTATAAGTAAATGTAACTTGGTAAACGTCAATTGTGACGATCATGATTTTAATTGTGATGTCATAATTTTCCCGTACTAAAGCAATAAACCCACGGTAATACCACGCAATCACTTCCTTAACTAAGAAACAGTACCATTAATCCATTTATCTGATTGGCTAGGTTATTAAAAGTTAAAATTCAGAACATTCACGAGGTGTTGCCTCTGTAGGCCACCAGTTTTCATGGCATAATCTCCTTAAGGGTTTTGTGGGGATGAAGTGGACCGAACACCCTTGCTTAAAAAAATGACTAAGTATTCCTTAATGAGAATTCATAGGGATTTCCCAGGTGTTCCACAGTAGTATTTCCATAGGAGTTTCATAAGGTGTTCCATAGGGTTTTCTAGGTATTTCATATGAATAATTCACAGGAGTTTGATAGGAGTATTCTTTAGAGGTTTCCCTAGGTGTTTTAGTAGCATTCCATAGGGTTTTTCCAAAAGTGTTCCATAAGAGTTTTTATAGGTGTCTTAAGGTGTTCAATAGAAATTTTCCATAGAGATTCTCAAAGTGTTAGATACTCTAAAAATCCGTAAGACATCTGGGCTTATTGTCTTCATTTTCCACAAAAGCATTTGCCTTAAAGGCATATATCTAACATATTCATCAGCAGAAACTAAGCGCTATTGACTTTAAAAGATTAAAAAGGAGCAAAAAATGGTAAATAGTTAAAAATAAAATGATATAATGTGCGTTTTCGTGAAGTTTGTCTGCCCGAGAATCTGATTAATTATACGAATATACCAATATTACTGATGACGTTTCTGATAACTGTCGACAACGTCAAGAAGCGACGCATAATGCTATAGGCACAGCAAGGTTAACAGTTGAAGAAAAATACACATTCTATACCTAGATATATTCTATGAACTGCTGTATTATTTTTTTAACTCCTAGTTTATATGTACTTGAAAACTTGAATTCTCATTGTGCTGTTAGTCATTTTGAATAATTTTAGTTGTTGAGGCCCTTGGTAACTGCGTGTGAGCACGCGCAAATAGTTTCCGAAACGGAGTTCAACTAGGGGTCATATGAATAAAGGCGGACCAAATCGAATTTTATCATCCTGGACAAGAATTCAACGAAACAATATTTTACTAGTTTTGACTAAGAATAACAGTAAAAAAGCATATTGGTAACAAATAATTATTTCAATATTATCACAATCTTACAATTTTCAATGCATTCTAAGTGAAATGAAAATATTAAGATGATTTTGTTAGACAATATGCCTTTAATCACAACACTTTTAAATTTACTAAGGCATCTTATTCCCTGTATATATATCGTATTATGAGGAATACTCCACTTAGTCATGCTCTTATTGTCAAATATTATATCAGGTTGGTTTGCTTAGATTCAATGCTGGCATCACTATCTGACCAAGAATATTTATAACAATTAGTCTGTTGAATATTTTTAAAGTTGTATTGGAAGACTCTAGGCGTACACTGCTTATTTTATAAGTACAAATGTTGCCTAATTCATTTACCTTTGAAATTTCTCATTCTTGATATTATTTATTTTGTAATACAGTTGTATTAACTGTGTGAATTATACATGCTCTGTAATATTAATTAATGCGATTTATATGTTCTATAATATTAACTCCGATTTATATGATCTGAAATGTTAACTGTGTAATGTATATGCTTTGTAATTAACTACATAGTTCATTTGTTCTGTGTACCACTTTTCCAGAAGGGTGACCAACATTCGCCTCTGATATACGTTCCATGTGGCCACAGCACGTGTATATTGTGTTCTAAGGGAAGACAACTCTGTCCTTCCTGTGGATCCCAGTCATCTTCTAAAACTAGAAACATAATGCTGATGCAGATTATAGAGGTTTGTAAAATTCTGGTCGAAATGTCTCATCACAGTCAAAGTATCGCAAACATTTTAAAAGTGACTAAGACACTGAACTATCTGGAATATTCTGTATTTAGATTGACCACTATCTATCTCAGTGATGCTGTAATTATAACTATTTCTCCCCCTCCCCCCCCCCCTCCCCTTCCAAAGGGAGAGATAATTCTTTTGTACTTTGGCAGTTTTGTTGTCTTTCTGTCTTGTGAATGCTTCTCCTCTTGTATGATTAACTAGATTTATACACTGCTTCATTGCTATTTGTAGATGTGCATATTGTCAAGACAGGAGGATCAAATGTGCATAATTACTGTCAGGAAAGAAGGATCCAACTGTTACTCTTAAAGTCATAGTGGATCTAAGAGGGATGGAGAGTGTTAAATACATGAAGCTTGTAGACACCTTTCCCCCTGATAAAGTTTATCAAATAGCATTAAAGAAATGTACAATACTTCATTATTATTTAAAAACGTTCACTTTGTTAACCAAAAGATTATATTTCAGAATTGAATTAGATGAAAACAGAACTATGATTTGATCATCAAATGGTGCTGTAGTCATCAGGCATCATTTACTACTACTGCATCTTCAGAAGGGAATACCTATCATTGCAATGTTCTAAAAATATAATTGTTCAGCAGATTAATCCCTTGGTTTTCAGGATTATCACAAATCTTCACAGAATCTTAAGCAACAACACAATGAGGAATTAGTGAGCAATGATTGCAATTCCAAAAATACCCAGTCAGCTTCCCGGAGAAACAGTATGTACATGCATGTTATTTTCTTTCTTTTCTTAGCTCACCAAGTGAGCTTTTCTTATCACTGCGGTTGTCCATCGTCCGTCTGTACGTCCGTGCAACTGTGTTAAACTTTTCACATTTTTGACTCCTTGAAAACTACCATTCAAATTCTTTTCAAATTTAGTACATGTATGGTAGCATCTTTAGGACAAGACAGACTTAAATTGTGGATTTCAGGGGCTGGGTAAAAACTGCCAAAAATTGACCAATTTTCAAAAATTTTCTCCATAACCGCACATGTGTAAGAGAAACTAAATATATAGTGGCGTAAAGCAGGAAGGCTTTTACCAAATTTTAAATTTGGTGATCCACGGGGTAGGGGTTCTGACCCCAGGGTGGGGCCAAACTTGCTACATAGTGTTTATATGTAAAATACTTCAAAAGCATCTTCATTAATGCTATTGATTTTAATTTGAAAGTAAATACAGTGTAGATACATGTATTTGGAATGAACAAGGAACCATTTATCATAATTATAACACACACACCGCTCACAACAAAGTTGTAGGGAAGGGGATGTATACTGAAATTGGGTTGTCTGTCCATTTGTAGATGCAATGGTTTCCNGCCATTTATCATAATTATAACACACACACACCGCCCGCAACAAAGTTGTAGGGAAGGGGTGTGTACTGAAATTGGGTTGTCCATCCATTTGTAGATGCAATGGTTTCCAGACTCTAAAGTGTTACACTTTCCACCTAGAGTCACCATATCATACATATATATAGACTACCCATATTATGTTGAATATGGAGTCGATTCTCAGCACACTGGACATCGAAGTTGCAATATACATTCTATGCCCAAGAGCATTATCCATTCTGCCTAGAGTCACCATATCATACATATGGACTACCCATGGGATGATGATGTTCCCTATAAAATTTCAATTATTTGACGTAAAAAGCTTAAAGGTCAGGCACACTGGATATTGAAGTAGTAATACGGTTTCTGTGTTGTAGAGTATTAAACAGAGGCACCATGTTATACATATGAACTACCTAATGGTCCAAAGATTTATTGATTGATTAGTAGTTGGAATGTATGTCCCTACAGAGAATATTTTACCTCCTATGGAGACTTCACCATTGCTGGTGAAGGGCTGCAAATTTAGGGCATATGTTCAGGCGCTGTACGGCCTTTGAGAAGTGGGAGGGATCTTTATTGTGGTCTCTTCCGAAGAACCCACATTTAGTCGCCTATTGTGACTGAGGTCACTATCTAATTCCGGATCCCCATGGGTCAAAGATGTTTTCCTATCAAATTTGGGGTCAAAAAGGTCAAACTACTTAACATAAAAGTAGCATAAGGTTTCCGTTTAAAATTCTTGAACGGTTAACAACACCTTTGAGAGATTAGGTTAAGGGGGTGTGTGTTCATATTGCTCACAGTACCTGTTAAGTAAATCCATGATCTAAGGGATAGGGTTTTGGTATTAGGTAGGACCAAAATGGCTGGTGAAGAAATATATCAACAATTTATAAACATTTTTTTTTTTCTTCTGAATAATGATTCCAATTCTTTTCCGATTTAGTATGAAGCATCTTTGGGACAAGGGGAGGACATAAAATTGTAAACATTAGAACTCTTCTACCACTGGGGCTTTAGGGGCAGGGCAAAACTGTCAATTCTCAAAGAGAAAACTAGATGCATGATTATGAGTCTATTAGCCCGCTAATCAAATTGTAAAAGTCATGGTCCCAGGAATAGGGGTTCAATTGAATTCATTTTAAATTAGGGTTGTGGTCCTTTTTGGCAACAAATATAGGTAAAAACTTTTCCTTTTTAAAGATCGCTGAAAATCTTTTTAAGGTCACACGCAAACGTTCGTTATTTGGATATATTTTTAAAACTATTCTTAGCACAAAATCATATTACCTTTAGATATTCTTTGAGAAAAAAATCAGACTATATTACCTGGGTTTGGAAAAGATAACAGATGAATGAAGAACTTAATTTGCAACATATTATTTATACCTGATTTCTGAGTACAGTCCTGAAACGTTCTACTTCACCCATTTTCCGTGCGTTCAGCGTGCGGTCACCGTGCGTTTAACATGCGGTCACCGTGCTTTCACTCATTTTCATTCATTGATTCAGCGTGCGGTCACCGTGCGTTCTCCGTGTAGTCAACGTTGCATTCAGCGTGTGGTAAAGTAGAACATTTCAGGGACCTGTACCCCTCTTTGAAGAAGCAAACGCAATTCACCCTAGACATATAACATCCTACAAAACACTGTCAGTTGAATAATTATATTTTCATCATCATCAAATAATTCTAAAGGAATTGAATGACCTTTGCTTTTCCAGTAACTCTTATTACAGCATTGGAAGTCTTCTATGTTAGAGATAGAATTTTTTTGTGTGAAAATGCATGTACATTGCGGATGCCCTTAAGATCATAGCAGAACAACAACAGTGCCCAAGGTCACTCAGTTGAGCGATATGGCCCATTGTGCCTTTTGGGGCTTTTTTTTTAGGGGGGGGTAGTTTTTTTTTGTGGGGGAGGGGATGACTAAAAAAACAATTAAGATCTTGGTATTTTGCATTTACATGATAGCTCATGTAGTTTTCCTAACATGTGCATCAAAAGGCTTTAATGTGACACAAACACCTAAATATTACTAATGAAAATGAGGCAAAAAAATTGATAAATAAAACAATTAATAAATCTAAGATTCATCCAAATGAACTGTCCCAAGATCAGAAACTCTCACACAGTTTGAATAATTTTTCTTAAATTCATTTGATGCAGAACTTCATAACACCTGCCAACAAACAAAAGAGACCAAAACACACACAAGAAGATGTACAGACACATGCATGCATGAACAAAGATACATACATATACGCACAATCCAAAATATAAGATAAGAAAAAAAATATATAACTGAAGGTGTTCCTGGTGTTCTAGTAAGTTTTCTTTTTAATTGTGTTTTGAAAATACTGTAAAAATTCATCTGGGTTTTTTTCCACACACTTAGAGAGGAATAACAAATCAAAATAACAGAGAGGAGTATGAGAAATCTGAAAATGAGACAGGAAGTTCTAAAAATAGAAATCAAGGAAATTCAGGGAAAGATCAACTCCTATGTAAAAGAGATTTTCCAGAAGGAGGAAAAACAGATTTCAAGTGGTCAAACGTGAGAAGGAGAGAATAATAGGTCAGATCCAGAGTCTGCAGGAGAAGCTACAAGCACTGGAACAACACAGGACCAAATACGAAACAGACAACGAGTACACTCGACAAAACCAGAAAGAGGCTCGGGCAACTCCATCAAAACTCAGGATAATCTTACTGACAGTTGAGATACAAATGGAAAAGGTGAGCAGAGATTATGAAAGTAAGATTTAATAAGAATTGGTAGCACATCATCACAGTGTTACACTTT
>CAJDSM010021301.1:0-10003 GCA_903981925.1 Ostrea lurida
GGGAAATTAGTTTGGAGTGATCACAGAGTGTATGGGAAATAGTTTGGAGTGATTTCACAGAGTGTTATGGGAAAAGTTTGGGTGTACCACAAGTGTGTATGGGGAAATAGTTTGGAATGTGACCACAGTGGTATTGGGAAATAGTTTTGGAGGATGGACCACAGGTGTGTATGGGAAATAGTTTGAGTGGACTCACAGGTGTGTTATGGGAAATAGTTGCGAGTGATACACCAGAGTTTACAGGAAAAGTATACTGTGGTTTAGAGTGGTATGGGGAAAAGTTTCGCAGTATTCAACTAGGATAATTGAATAATCTGCTCGAGAAAGTTAATGGAAATTGTTCTGGTATAAACTTACCCGCTTCATGATTAAGGGGACAGGCCATTACCAAAAGGCTCATTAGTGCAGCTTCCTAACTTACCGCTAATGGATTAAGGGGGACAGCCCATACCAAAGGCTCATATAGTGCACGCTTCCTAACTTACCGCTATGATTAAGGAGACAGGCCATTACCCAAGGCTCATTAGTTGCACGCTCCTAACTTACCGCTATTGATTAAGGAGGATAGGCCATACCAAAGGCTCATCAGTGCACGTTCCAAAGTAGATACAATCAGGTTTTGTTTTGACTGCAAAGAAAAAAAAAAAGGCCCGTAGGAAGCAATTTCAAAGGGCGACGTACTTGTAGGCCTAGGGAACAAAACATAATCTTGGTCAATTTTTCACTGCTCATCTGTGGAAATCACCCCCTTTAACAATGTACATGTACTTTCATTTCTACTGTTCCTAATATAACTAATAGATGTGTTTAAAACAGTTGATGCTTTCCAGAAATTTTGTAAATCGACTTTCCGATAATATGGATGAAATTTGAGTTGAAATTAAAACTACTAGTACTCACTGTATCCGATGACTGATGGAACGATGCTGACGATGATAACGGTGAAAATCAGACGATCCAGATAACTATTGACCAGCATATAGAGGTACACACCGCTCTGAATAAAACATAAACATAAACCAGCTGGGACTGGGATTCTCTAAATGACCTCCCGCTGTTTTATGGATTTTCAAATGTCTAAAAATCTCATTTATTTTTTCTGGGATCATTTCACAGTTAAAAATAGAATAAAAATTCAAATATGTTAGAGATATTGGTAGCAGAAAGAATATCACTCAAGTATATCACATAGCGGTTCGGAAACCATTCATTGCAGGTCTGATTTTTGTCCACCTAATTTATGCTTGTGTACGATTGATTCACATAATTTTTGCATGCCTGTGAAATTGACTCGCATAATTTTTGCATGCCTGTGAAATAAATTCTAGTCTTGTCCCCTGTAGTCAAGAATAAAACAGCGTTGTTTGAATGTCGATTATTATAAGCCCTAGGCCTGCGATTGTTTGTCAATATCAACGGAGGAGGACCTTGAAACAATACGGAAGCTCATGAAATCATGTAGGAGAGCGTGATATTGCATTAATATGGTATACCTAGTTATTGGAGTCTTCGACGATAAGTAACTGGCACAGATTATGTAGGAAGTTGTACTGCTAGAAGTGTGTCGTCCCAGACAACCAAAAGTATGGCAAGACCTGAAAGAGATGCATGTTAATTATACAATCTACGAGAAAAATCGAAATGTTTGTTCCCTATTGGGGTTGCATAAATCCCGTTCCTTCAGTCGTCCTATGATTCACATCCCTCACCCTTTAAAGATGTCATGATCCGCCCATATTAGAGAATATGTAATAATGAACAAAAGTAAAATGAATTTGTTCGCCTAATGAAAATAATATGAAGGACTTTTACAAACCTTAACAGAAATTTCATTCCAGCTTTTGGAGGGTTCTTAAAGGGAATGTGTCATAATTGATAAAAAATGTTCAAATAAACGATATGGGAAAAATAACCTCGTCAAAAGATGTTCAATAATTTCAATAGATATTTCAACTATGATTTATCGTTCGTGGAAATCGAAGGATAAAGTAGCAATTCCTTAAGTTTTTTTAAAAATCATGGGATTGTAGCAATTTTTTCCTTTGCTTATTTTTTTTCAAGGGGTTTGGACTGGTTTGGGTGGCATAATGATCGTGGAAACAAAGTTGTCGTAAAATGATTATTCATAATTACACAATTACTTTCATGAAGAACTATCCTATCTTTAATGTGAGGAAATCAATTGGTTAACGAAAGCTCACACAGGTTTCTGCAGCGGAATATAAAAAAATCGATTTTAGGTTCGCTATCATATGTTTCATTGAAATAGTTGTATTTACTCATTTAATTGCCAGCAATAAGGGATTTGATATTTGAGATTTTGCCTAATGCTCACTCTCATTAAGTACATATACCATCGGGCTCTGTTGACATGTAGTAATTCATATTATTCTATGTACATGTATCAGCTTTTGAAGAGTACCGGATCTTTTGGCCCCTCTTGTTGAGCGGGTTATGGCGTAAGGGTCTGGCAAGCATGCATGAACTAAACCAAAAAAGCTCTGCGATCTACTAGCATATATTTTTTGTAAAAGAGATCAATTAAATCTGTTTGTTTTTATGTACAGTTGATAGTTAATCTGGGGATCAGGCATATTTATATTTTGCATTGTTGCTTTCTTTCTCCATTTCAGTGAACTTTTTTTCATTTGCAATTGTTTGTGAGTCTGATTCCCTTTGTAATACGTTCGTTTAAATTGCGTCATCTGAATATGACATTTACATACTCATAACCTGTCTCATGTTTTAGTGTATGCTGCAGCCAACAATCTATGCGCGGTGACCTGTGCTTTAGTACATTTTAGAACATTATAAAAAAATGATTTAGGTTACGTATCATATGTTTCATTTGGAAAAAGTGTTTAAAATCTATATCTCAAATTTATTGCCGGCAATAAGGGATTTGATATTTTGAGATTTTGCCTAATGCTCACTTCATTAAGTAACACTATACCATCGGCTCGTACAATTGGTACACATATATCATTGTATACTGTATCAGCTTTGAGGAAGATCCGACGCCCTTTTGGCCCCTTGTTATGTCTATGGCGTAAAAGGGCTGGCAAGGATCATGCGGGGATCATGGACTAAGCCCTAAAAAAGCTCTGCGTCTAGCATATATTTTTTTTGTAAAAAACATATATATCTTATCTGTTCATTTGCAGCTGTGGGCAATTTTGTGTTGCGAGTGGCATGAGAATTATAAATTGTCCAATGGGTTAATATTGGTCAACCATTTGCGATTTCGGAAAGAATTTTGCTTTATGCCTTCAAAATGACATTTCAGCATTTGAATTTTTCAGTAATGTCATCTGTTAGGTCTCCCAAATACTTATCGTTCTGTATTCGTCCTTTTGGAAAACAATTAGATTGTAGGCGCGCCTATATTGTTCTGGTGTTAAATTGTGACTGCACCCTTGCGGCGGAAGTCACATGCATTGAGAATATTCAAAATTTGAGAATAAAAATGCTAGTTATAAAATGTAGGATCTGTTCCATAGAGACTTTAGAAACTTCATACCACAGAAGCATTCCGACACAGGAGGAAGATTTCCATGATACTAGAACCATCGGAGGGTCGCCAAATAGCCCGGTGGCGTTGGCGAATTTTACCAAAACATCCAGAGAATGAAGGAGTGATCTGAGCCTACAAATATAATCCATATCTAATTTTTCTTAAATGATTTAACTTGTTCTGGATTCACTCTAAGAAGGCATTATATGGGTTGTAAGTGATGGACCATTTAGTAGTGGATATATCTTGTTTTTTTCATTTCATGATATCACGTGTATTGATATGTTCTTCGTGCTTTAAACTACACAGTTCATTTGTTCTTGGGTAATACCAACTGTAAGGAGTGTCGTATCCAAACCGCAGTAATTGCTGATTTCCTATTACCAGCAATGCGTGGGTTTAATGTCTTTTGAATCTAAATCGTCGGCGAAGCTGGGTAGCTCAGTTGGTTTTACGTTGGTGACTGATGATCTGCAAGTTTGGTGCGTTTCCAGTCCTAGCAGGCGTTTTTATGCGATTCAGTTTTTAAATCATTGTAAACACTGATTTGGCTAACGGATTGTTTCCGTCTACCTGATCATACATGGATCTCACGGCGGGTGTGACGGTCAACAGGGGATGCTTACTCGCTCTAGGTTCACTCTGATACCCCTCTGGTGTGTCCAGGGGTCCGTGTTTGCCCAACCTTGTTTTTGTATTCTATTTAGGGCTTACGAGATTGATCACTGTTTCGGGTATCTTTGCCTTTACACTTTGTACCTGAGAGATTGGCCTTTTTTTTTTTTTACTAAATGAGGGAAATTTCAATTTTAAAATCGTCCACTTTTCACTCATATAAGGTGTTCCTCCTTAAAAATGCCATCACATTGACTCTTTACTTCTCACACCGTCAAATTCTGAACTCGTTAAAATAAATGTTTTTGCGATATTACCCTCACACAAATTAGGTTTGTTCGCCAAATGCGTATAAATTGAGAAGAATCACTATACAGTTGTATATATAGTAGCTGAGAGAAAAAGATGAGATTTCATAGTAAAAATCCAGCGACTTGTCGGCGAAGCAAGAAGTCTAACTTACATGTATAGTTGTGCTAAAACATGACAGTTTCTATTTATCCATTATCATACATACAATAGAGCTAAATCATAGTGATTCAGCTCCAACTGTACCAAATTCTATAAATACGCAATGAGTGCAAATATTGTAGTTGCAAGACAAAGATCTATGGGATTTTTCAAATGATATTCATTTCATAATTGTAATTTGTAATTTTGTAAACAAATTCCAGTCTAAACAACTGATAAGTACTTCATCTATTCTGAATTTTCAAAAGAATAAAACGTTTTGTTTAACAAGTAGGTCACCAGGGTGACGATACACGGTGTTTCTCTTTTTTACCGTGTATTGTCATCCTTGGCTGACGAAGATGGTGGATCATTTGTTAGCTATAGGCCCGCTTGCAATATACATCACAGTACAGGCTGTTATCAAGAATCCAAACGTTGTGTGTTTCATACTTCCCAATCTCTAAAATAACTGTGTTTAAGGCCCTAGCTCTTATAGAACTGCTTATTCTCTGATGTATTTGAAGCAATAATTGCCAATTCCTAGTCATTTAATAGCCAAAAGTCCATTCTTGTAGCAGGGTTCCCATTGTTTCTTTCGATCATTTGCATAATGGCGGTTTTCAAGTTATTTCGTGGTTTTGGAGCTGTCGTCTTTCAGAGATTTATATACAGAATCAGGGGCCGTAGGCTAGCAATAATAATGATATGCACGGGCAGGGTCGAGAGACCGTCCCAGAAACCTCGAAGAGTGGGCCTTGATGGAAGGGGTTCCTGGGGGTCGTTAAGACCCCCAGGAAAACTCTGGATAGAAATCGTGCAAAATCTTGCATAATCAGCCATTTCCTGGACCTGTAAATATACCAAACTGCTTTTGATAACAAATTTCTAAAAAGAAAATGTCTTTTCTTTTAGTTTTAATATCATACGAAAGGACGTGTACGGAGAGTTGACGAAAGTGTAATTTAGCGTACGGTTTAAAGGGTGTTACCAAAAAGTCTTGCAGGGCCGCTAATAGAGGAAGAGTACTCAACGTACAAATTGACGCGTTTGAGCGTATTAATAAGAAATACACTAATTTTGTAATGTTTACTCAAATACTACTTGGTTTCTTAGAACAGTCCAAAAATCTGCTCTCAATCCGTGTCTTGGCAGAAACGTAACAGCCCTTAATAGCAAGGAAAATTTTATTGTTTCCATTTTACATAGTGCGACCGCTTCTAACCGTCTCGCCCAAATCGAGTCCGTGGAAAGCAGTCGATGTAAACTTTGCTTCTAAGTGTAACTTAGTAGTAAACAGAGTTGGTTACGTTTAGAGCAGAACGGTAAAGTCGGTTCAAAAGCTAGTCTAGGATGCTGTTCTAGGGTTACACTAGAGCAACATAAATCGATCTAATAAGAGCTATTAGAGCTAAGTTTAATCGTCGAGCGGTCAGGAGTAGATATAGAAAGCTGCTTCTAGAGCTGGGTGTTTTTTTTTTTTGTTTTTTTTTTTTTTTATAGAACAGGCTCCGGTCAAGAATTAGAACATGCTCGTGTATATATTAAATAACCGTCGTTTGTGTAATTCTCTCAGTTCATTTTAAATTGCATGTCGGAATGGTCCCAGTTGTCGTGAAAATGACTGCGGTTGTTAAAATTAAATAGACTGCCCTTTTTACAATAAGAACAAAGAATTGTAATTTTCTGTTAACTCGTGGTCTGTAGAGGAAAAGATGATCAATATTCCAAATATGAAGGTTATGATATGATTAGGTTTTGTATAACCAGACCAGAACATGAAGGATACTTAGCGACGAAAAGTATAATTAATGAATTTACTAATAGTTGTAATGTTGCGATCATGCCAGTTTTCCTCATTGAAAATTGAGGGAAGAACTGCGTGACGGGAACTGGTTTAGGTGGGCCCGAGTCATAGTATATTTGATCATGCAACGATTTCTAAATCTCAGACAGGGTCCTTTGTATATAGATAGGGCATGTCTAGACTCTGTCCCATAAAGTCAGTGATTGCATTCCAGAGCAGTCGTAAAACCAGTTTAAGCGCAGTGCAGCAGAGCTGTTCTAGGTGAACTTGGATGCAGGTCTGTAGAGCTGTGTCTAAATGAACTCAGAGCAGTCTTGGAGCAGCTCCGTAGAGCAAGTCGACAGCAGCTGTTCTAGAGTAGTAGTGTCCGAAAAGACGCGCGCTAACATTGACGGAATCTGAATAAATCTCCGCATAATCAAAAGATAGAAGTCACACTGCTAACTGTAATAGGTGTATCTAACGCCATATCTGGTGAGTGAAATTGCGATGTTAATTAAAAGTAAAAACATCAAAAAGATTGATAGAATTGTTTTCCCTCCTCCGATGTGCACGCACGTGCGTGTTGGCGTATAGGGAGCTACGCGCCTGACAGAGTGAATCAGAAAACATGCTATCAATTATTCTTCTGCATGTAAAACCATATCGAAAGTCTTAAACAGAATATACATATATAAATGTGGGGTGGGGGAGGGAATTTCAATTTTTTTTTTCAGAAAAAGTAGCATTCATCGAATGGATCATAATTTGATATATATACAACCAAAAACCTATACTTGAAGCAAAAAAATCACCTTTCTAAGTAATCAGAAAAATGAAGATAATTAAGTATTAAATGTGTATTAATTTACATATGTTGATTAATACGAAAGACTATTTTAAAAACTCACTTTCACAAGTAAAAAAGGTATTTTTCGCGTTGTTTCGCAAAGTTTACGCGTTATGACGCGAAGTTAAAACGCGCTATTTCGTGATATTTTCGCGTTATCTCGCGACATTTCACAAAAACCACGGTTTAATTACATGTATATCTATCATGTAATGGTATATTGGGAATAAATTTAAAAAAGAAAAATTCTGGTATCAAATAAGAGAAAGGGTGTTTTATTTTGAACTGTAGGTATCTACCACGGAAATAATTTTTAGTAATTGATCATAAAATTATAATAGATAAATATTCTTTGAAAGGAATTTGAAGAGGCTGCGTCTAAGAAAATAATTGCTGAAGTACGTATGTTGTTGTCTATTTCTCCAAGAACTACTGGATTTTGCACAGCTTCATAGTTACAAGTACATTTATACTATCTAAAGTTTTACAAGCTGGATTAACCGTCTCCAGAGACATAGTATCATCTTTTAAAAACCAAGAGGGAATGTTAATGTGAAAAATGGAAAACGCTTCACAAGAAATTTTACGTAATTAATTAACAGTCCCAAAATATCTTCAGCTTGACATGTTGGCTCGTATGATAAATTGAAACCATTCAGCATAGCTACTAACGGACGATGAATTCTGAAGAACTATCATTTGGATGGAGAATTCCAAAAACAGTCATTGATGAAAAGTACACAAAAACTGTCTGACAAAGACCTGGCATGGGAACAAAACATGTCAACATCGAAAAAATACAAAAGGTTCTAAGTTTCATAACCGCACAGATATTAATTCGGGTGAAAACAACCTTTTTTGTACGGAAAAAGCACTCCTAACAAGCGGAGAGGATGGCTTGTTATTTATTGAGACGTCATCGGTTGAAGGTGAAGTACCACACATTTAGATCTATGCTTAGCTCCCAGGGACGTAGTGAGGATTCATTACGTAGGCCAACGCCTGCCGTGACACGGGACTTCCGTTTGTTAAGGTTGTTTATGAAGGAAGGAGATATGTGTTTGTTGAAATGGTCAACAACATCGAAAAAATGTCTTCTGTGGAACCTTCTAGGACAAAAGTGTGCTGCGGCTTGTTTCAATGACAGGTTTCAGGTACTCTCTCTCTCTCTCTCTTAAGAAATAGATATATCTCTAACCTGGCTTTAGTCGCTCTCCGTACTGGAACATGCCATAACTTGAGTTACTTGAAATATACGGAATGAATGCAAAACCAAACACTACTGGCAGAAAACCGTAGACAACCAGCAATATGACGTTGGCGCTACAAGAAAAAAAAAATTCTTTTGATTTCAATAGACATACCGACGGCCTCCTAACTGGAGTAATATGTTATAAACATTAATTTGATTGAGGACATAAAATCATTAATGTACCTTAAAATAGTATTTTTATTGTTGTAGAGATGGGAACCTAGGGTTGGTATAATTCCAGACCAAAGCCCCAAGGAATAAATATGCAGAAGCAGGGAATCCATCCAAGGCTAAAATAAAATGGAGATTTGTTAGCTTATGTATCACCAGTGCAGTCAATTCAAGTGACATAATTCAGAGTCTGCTGTCATAAGTTAGCGGGTAGGACGGGGTGTTCCTTACCTGTGGCGAATAAAGTTTACTGAGAGAGATATTCCAATTAAAAACATCCTTTTCTTTTTCTTCTTCATTGACATCTCTTTCGTGGTATGTCCAAGTCCCGTTTACGAACTCCATTCTGCTGTACTTTTCAGAAGGTGCGGTAGGAAGAGGAACCGCCCAGCCATACACGAGAGCTACCAGTAACAACGACAACGCTGCTGGCGTTATCACACAAGCAAGCTGCAACAATGTTTTGGATTTTCTTTGGTTAAATGGCTAAATGCTTTCTTTGACTCTCTGTAAAATAGGTTATTTTTATTGTGTGTTTATTTATTCTTTATAACTTTACCTTGCTAATGAACGAAGGTTCTTTCACGGTGAATAGGAATATAATAATCCACGTGATCAGTAGCGTCAGAGCTATGTACCACACCAAATATCCTCCATCCGTCAGACGATCGGAAATCTGTAGAAAATTTTCCCTGGAAGATAGGAAACGTTCTATATATTATATAGAGTCAATCAAATGATCCATTCAGGGAAGTGGTGACATTAAAGATAAACTAGTATTTAAAGATAATTGCTATAAATAAAATACTGTTTCTATAAGACAAATCTTACTTGAAAAACACTATTGGTATTTGATGACCAGACCTGAAAACATAAAAAAAAATACTGAGCTAAAGGATGATATTTGTCGTTTGCGAAAATGGTGAAAAATTGTTTCTTTAAAGCTGATGATATTTACCTGAGATATAAATGAGATATATATTTTATATTTATACGGCTACCTGTATTTACTCAGATAGCTTATCAGGGCTTGAAGTTACAAATATCGGCCTTTGCACAATCATTTTCGAAAAGTTCATCGTAATCATATGAATGGAAATTCGAATCATGAACGTACATTTCCCTGTGGTTCGGATGCGTGATTCGTCATACGGAAATACGAAGGATACAAGGCATAATATAAACAGTAACTAAGCTAAGACTTCCGGTCAAGCACCTGATGTAGGAAAGGAGGAGGATAGCTACAGCACAACCTGAAAAACAAACCAGAATTATCCAGATTGTATAAGATTGATCAAATTTATGCAAATGTTTGTATGCATGTATACGAGCAAACTGTGTGTATGTGCATATGTATGTATGTAC
>CAJDSM010021303.1:0-12841 GCA_903981925.1 Ostrea lurida
TGTTCGATCTTACGATAAGCGTATCGTGAATAGCTCGTAAACTTTAACTCGTACGAAATCGAATTTTAAGTCGTAGTCATCAGTAAGATATTTTCAGTGGAATAGATACCCAGTTCCTTCTACGTCAGCTGGGAGCTTTGAGTTTCCTGGTTTTCACCTACACCCCATACACAAATCAACCAGGTTGACGATCTTCTCTTCCTAAACATCATTTTTAGCCCGTAAATACATCATGACTCTGTCTAACGTAGCCCTAATAGCACCAGCATGCACATCGTAGGGTGTCGATCCAAATGACCAATTGCCGACTGGAGGCTACATTTCTTCAAATACGCAACGAATTGACGGCGGGTGGATTCTGCTTGTATCGTTCAATTCTGCACATGCGTCATATAGGGAGTCAGTGCGCAGATCTTCTGAGCATAAGCCAACATCCTTTACACGAGTTTTCGAAATTTAGGTTCCTCATAGAGTCTTGCCCATGATCCGAACTAGAATTGAGGTGGGCATCGCCATCCGTCAATACATCTTATCAACCAGTGACTTGCTAACTTGTCTGCCCTTGGTAGGATCGCATAGCTTCCAGCACACTGGTTAAAACTTGAATCAGAATCATCATGAACGACTTTGAACGAGTTACCCTCTGTTAGATCATCATGAATGGCCTTAAAATATCATTATGAAATTCTATCATGGGATACCAGAATGGAACTGACCAAGAGGCTTATTGGCATGAATTGTGCGGGCTTTTATGCTGTATTGCACCTCATTGTTAAGTTTTATGACTACGTTTTAAGAGTCCTGATCACACCATTACCAAGATATATTTTGATCTCTCCTGCAGTGTCTTCTTGCCTCCATGGTGACTTGCACCCTTTATCCATTGGCAAACCTGACATACGTTTACTCTAGTTTGTCGAACAGCAACGAGCATAATTATGATGCATCATCATTTACCAAATTAATGGAGAACACTTTAATGATTCTTGAGTTGTCCTGGCAGCTCCACCAATGTTTTACTGGCATGCACCGGGAGGGAAGCTCTAAATTGCACTTCGGAACCACTTCCATGTTTCCATAGAGAGGAGGTGTTTCACATTCCTGGTCAAATAAAAAATTTCATTGAGCTTCCCTTCAACTCTTTGTGCCTAAGTCCGTTTCCGACCAGTTAACAAGATGATGATTAGGCCGTTAGAATTGGGAATTAATCTGTAAGAGAGGTCAGTATGTTGCGTGCGAAATGCAAAGGGAGACTACATCATCCACATCTTCCCAAACCTACCACTGGCATGTGAATCTCTCCAGTATTCTGGCCACCCCACTGACAGTTCACTTAAAACCTCCCTTGCCGCCATCCTGTCAGAGCCATCGAACGAGTTCGGGGTTCTGTGAATTGATATTCCTTAAATATCCATCCGCATTGTTTGTGTGCTTTTTTACCACCCTGCATGTACTGCTATTTCGTACTGGACAATTCCTCCAGCCAGGCTTCTTTTATTTAATCAGAAGCCCAAGTAAGGCACTATGGCCGAAATTGATGTTCCTTTGATATGAATGAAATGGACTTAACAAGGGAAGATAAAACCAGAATTGGCTGTGAAGACCAACAATAGCAGTGTTTTCCTCAGTTGTTACATCGCCTATTAAGAGCCTGGTGATAAGGTCATTTGCTTGCAAAACTAAGCACTTCTTTGTCATTTCTGTATTGCAGACAGTGTTGACCATATCGCAAGAATCTGATGGCATCCGACAGTAAAACAGAAGGTCTTTAGGATTGGAAATGCTAATATTGCTGGCGGGAATTGTTCTGTGTAGGAGGGATAAATGCATTATCTTGATATTCGCTTCCACATAAAGCGGGTTTTGGTATTGGCGCTGATACAGCGAGGGCGGCCAAGACTGGAATACTGAGTGTCCTGGGTAGTTCATATAACCAGAGAATGCCCAGTCTTTACGGGAACTTTCGGTAATTCGGCTTGAAGCCGCACATGCATGGACTGCTTGGAGTAACAGCTCACGCTTTCTCACTAACCACTCGGCAAGGAACTGATTTCTTTTCTTAACAAGGAGCTTTCTTCTGTTATAACTTTTAGTTACCTGTGTTTAAATCTGCTCAAACTGTTCGGAGATTAGAAAGACATATCATCAAAGCAGTTTCCAAAGAGCAATTACATTCGTCAGGTCTTGCCACCACATCTTTCATTCAGAACCTTGTTTAGAGACAAGTGAGATCATTTTCCAGTTGAAATCGTTGCCGGACTTGGTTGCGGGTGCAACAGGCATTCTACGAATTCAAAACATCATACTTTGGTTATGGAACGGCTAATTTATGGGACCATGAGGGTCCACTTCTATCTGATAGGAGCCTTGCGCATGTACTAAGTACTGAGGTAAAACATTTCCACTAAGAGCATTCATGCACTAGCCTTCAATATTTGGTAGTGGAAAGGCATCTTTTGTTGGTCAGACTATTCAACCTTCTGACATGTCAACACAATAAGCGCCACCAAGGCCATCCTTTCTCCGCACCAGTACGGGGGCAGAGGCCCACTTCCAGATTTACGAATGGACTACTAATCCAATCGTAAGTAGTTTTCCACAATGGTGTTTACCTCTCCTTTTAAAGACCGTAATTGGGAGTTCGTCCTGAGATTCATAGCCGAATGGCTGTCTCCCTGTCGTCACTTTTACTGCGTCGATTCCCCTTAAAAGACATGTCCATGTTTTTCTTTCGGAAGACCTCGAACCTCAAATCGTAATTCACGGGGACGTGCATCAGCTTGGGCCTTGTTGGTATTTGCCAGACTCATTTCCAAGTCTGACCAAATAATGCCAGGTTACGGGTTGTAGATTGTATCTACTTGCTTTAGATATTCATTTTGAGTGTCTCTACACAGTCTTCCAAATATCTTCATTTGGTCGGGGGGTAACAGTTCACGAACATGGTAGGAACACTGGATGGGGCGCCGATTCTTTTGGCAGCCAAGATTGCACATTCTCAAAGATCGTTGGGTCGTGATAGGAGTATGGGGAAGTAGACCCTTATATCTCTGCGAGGGTTGCAACCACTGACATCTCTTCCATGCGCGCATCAGCTTTAGCAAGCGATACTACGCGGTGTGGGGTGGAATTTTCATTTCTTTTTGCAGCCAAACCTCTAACCCACATAGATAGGGCTTTTCTGTCAGCTCTGAGCACACGCCTAGCTTGTTAATCGCTTGCATTGGGATGTTGATAGCTTTGATCAGCTAGGTCAAAGTGTTATTACGCTGGAAAGGAAATCGAGGCCTATTTATTAATTTCGTCAGAGATGTTGCTACATAAAGTCAGTTCGAACTGAAATCCTTCAAATATCGATGGCTGCATCCAGTGCGAGTAATGCGCCTCATCAACTATTGTCCCAGATTACCCTTTGTGTCACTCTTTGCCAGATTTAATGGCGAGTGAGTGAATTGGCCACTTCTTATCTATGACGAGATCTGTTGCGCTGTATCGACGATGGCCTTCATAGGTGTACCATTTACTTATGTTGAATAACAAGTTTTTTGTTTCATATAGGTTTCATTATCAACATGTTTGTTCTTGATTCAGATTGGGGGTGATGGTGATCTTGGCTTTTCTTTGTCTGCCAGTCTAATTGTAAGTGGCCATTTTCTCCGCAAGTGTATAGCAGGAACTATCCTATTGAGCTAGGGACAGCTGATCTTGGTTGATGCGTCTCTCTCTGAGGCGATCTCTGTGGGCGATTGTGAAGTGAATTCAAATTCTTACTACCAATCTTTGGAATTTTACTATTCATTCCCCAATTTTAAGGACGATCAACATCAGGCAAGCTTGGTCACTCTGTTGGGGGTGTAAAACTGTGCAGAGAGCTAGAATTCGTTTCTTCGTCGCTGTCAGCTGTTTACGGGGCTCCACTAGATTATAAGTTAAGTCTTTGGTGATTATATTGCTCCTTCATGTGTGGGCGCTTTCCTAAGGTTGCTTGGGTCTTTGTCCATGGCTCGTTAATGCTGCTCGTTTTATTTCTCTAGTTACCCTTTAAAAGGAATCTGTGGGCACTACGTGTCTGACGCTTCTGGAGGCATCGGGAGTATCTTCAGCCACCATGTCTTCTACAATTTCCGCAACTCCTCTACTGATTGTTTGTCCTGTTTAGATATCTTGGAGCTTGCTTGGACAGGTACAGAGGCAATTCCATTTTGCCAAATCTTGCTTGAATTTCCTGGCTAAGTCCTTGTAATGTTTTGAACTCGTTAGATTGTGCATGAAAGTTTAGTGATTTGTCTCGGTAAGGATAATGAGGTCGTTTCCAAGCGTTTGCTCTTCAGTACCATCTGTATATCGGTCCTGCAATCCGTGTCGACTGGATTTTGAATGGGCACTTCTAGTTGACGTTCACTCCAAAATGACCATACTCATTGGAGCGAGTGGTCCATCTTGTGGAAGCCAAATTGGGCCAGGAATGGTTTTAGGCCACTACTTGTTCTACCTTTGGCGGTTGGAATTTCCCTGCCGAGTATGGTCACACTGCTAGGACGGCCAGATTTAGTCAACCACCGTTTAGCAGAGGACACTACGTGTGTTTCCGCCACTGGCTCTGCAGTTCCTGTAGTGGTTTCTGACTTCAGACCTTTTTGGGGGTCTCTTTGGGCTGAACAATCTTTTCCATAAATTACCGTGTGGAGGCTAGTTGTAGTCCACAAGTCCCTTTTAAGAAAGGATCTGATTTGTCTCTGAGAACGTTTTCTTTCATGTTTCCATCGTAGCTTTCTTCCTCTCCTCCTACGTTCTTTACATTGATCTATGTCATGGATTTCATTTATTTTATCTTGGTAAGTCTTTCGAACATTGTCAATGCTACGTCTTTCCTGTTCTTTCGATACGTTCTCAATCAACCGTCTTCGGGGACTGTGAAGGAGATATTTTCTTCTAGTCAGTTAATTTTTTTGTACGAGCTTACCGCAGTATTTTGCCATTTCTCAAATCTTAAGAGTGATGTACACCCTCTCTTCATTCCGAAGTCTTAATAAATGGCGACTTCTTGTGTGCCAATTCCCTAAGCGGCGCAAAGATCGTCCATGGATGCTAAATTCAAGTATGCTGTCCTCGTTGGAATATGAAAGGTAGCTACAGAGAGTTTTTAATTCTTCTCTTGTAACGTGATCTCCAAAATGTCCTCTCTGATGGTTTAAAACAATTTGGCATATAATATCGTCTGTCAATCTTTTGTCCAAATGAGTGAATCTTGTGTTGCAAGTATGCCGCATAGTATGCAGCACATTTATAGATACATGCTCTTAGGTTGTACCACCTCTTTCTTTTATTTGTATCCTTGCGGGGCGTTTGATATCACATTACAATGGAGGTTTGTTGGTTACTACTTTGTTATTCTCTGATTGGCGGATTTCAGCTCTTCGAACTGCTACAATTTCTGGTGTCGTGCACTTTAACATTGATTTGGCGTCAAGTTTGCCTTTGTGTATTATATGCA
The DNA here is from genome assembly GCA_903981925.1 of Ostrea lurida. Lineage (NCBI taxonomy): Eukaryota > Metazoa > Mollusca > Bivalvia > Ostreida > Ostreidae > Ostrea > Ostrea lurida. The sequence goes on from CAJDSM010021303.1 coordinate 5,495, forward strand.
AGTACAGAAAAGCAGGGATTTCAATAATTTAGCCTTGGAGTTGGGGACCGTTTGGCTTAGTATGGCGATAGTCTCGTACCTGAGGACAAAATGAGATCGATAGCGGTATTATTCCAAGATACTTACACTCGAGATTTACTGTTTTTTACAGATATCGCACGTACCCCATACATAGAACATGATTTTTTTATTCACAATTTGCCTTCAAATTCTTTTCCAAGGAAAAAATCAATTGCAGGGGCTGTACGGCCAACCAGGTTCGCACCAAAATTCAAAAAGCATTTAAGTCATCCTTCGTTTGACGCAACCTTTGCTATCAGACAATAAAGCGGGTATAATGAGATTCCTAGTCTGGGGATTCTTTTCTCGTAAAGTATCTTCTCTTTGGTTATTGACAATGGACATGAAAAAAAAAGAAGTTTGAACTACTGATCAGAAGGTAGAACACTAATGACGAAGTTACTATGCAAATGAACTATACAGATTGATTTTTAACCAAAATACTAATGAAATGCGTGCCCAGCGGAAAACTTTATGTGGCATACAGCGCTCCTACCCACACACGAGAACGCGCCAAAATTGACAAGCTCTAATTATTAAATTTGCTCAATTAAATAAACAATCTGGAGAAATTACGATTTAAGAAAGACGGATATTGTTGAAATTTAATTATTACTATGATGAAAATACTGAGCTAAGGTGATTACGAACAGGGAAACTGCAGCGAAATCAGCCCCTTTCTTGACACCCTACGTTATCGTGTAAAGCGAAAAGTAATAATCAGTGAACTGCCCAATGTGTGGTGAGATAAATATTTCACTTCTGACACCGTGTTGTGCTGGGTCGATTACCTCTGGACTGCAGCAAAACGGTCTTGGGTCAGAACACGGTTCTCTGAAGCAAGGGCGGGATCAAACTAAAAGAGCATCTCGATATCGTGCCTAAATATTCGGTCCACGTACATATTGTAGTATAAGCTTATGGGGTTGGTACGAACAACTATAACTTGTCAGTATGTATGGTTGTAAGACTACAGGAGTCAGAATCTGGCCCTACTAATTGATACATGAGACGGTCATCTTGAGTGTCGGAACTGAGCAAGCAGTTTGTGATACGGACCCGCAGAGAGAACGACCTTCTCCGTCTCCGCGAGTACCTACAACTCCAATACCCAAGTCCGGTGAGTATTTTGGATAGTCTTAGCACTTAACTGACCGTGAATGCATAAAATAAGTTCTGCACTGCCACTATAATATTATACTGAAGTATATTTAAAGAGACACTACAAGCTCACTATTTAAAACTGGGTACCTACTGAAAAAATGATTTAAAAATAGATATGATGTCGAACGCAAGAACATGACTATGCGTATGCGGATTTTTTTAAAGCGAGGCCATTACTAAAATAAGTTGAAGTTTGCGAGGCTTATAACATCTCGTTTTAAATCATCATTTCGCAATTCTCGGTCGCTATAATAGACGTTGTTTTTGCGACTACAAAGTATCACTAGTCATATAGTTGACTGATTGTTTCATACCCTTTGTTAGACTGTCACTTTTTCCTACTAGATCTTGAACTACGGCATCCCGTTACTTTATTTCGCTACGGTTACGCGAGGGGTGTGACCGGTCAGCAGAGGATGCTCAACTCCTCCATGGACCTCATCCTGCTTCCTGTATCGGAGGTCGCTGTATGCCCCTACACTCGAATTTTGTAGATTTTTTTTTTGGGGGGGGGGGGAGGGGTCATGATTAGTTAACACGAAATATTACCTTCGCCCTATTGTATCTCGGACTGTTATTACGAAACATATTAAACTGCATTCAATTAGCTCTCAAACTGCGCTATGAAGATCCATCCAAATTCAAAAGTTTTTTTCAAAGCTGACTTCGGACATGTTTACACACGAATTTAGATTGATGATTGTATGCTGTTACGTCCCTCTGAGAAATTTCACTCTTTAGAAGTCAATCATGAATGGTTCAGTTCGGGTTTAAGGTAAGGGTAGGGGGGTTTTATTGGAGAAAAAAATTCTTTCGGATCGCGAGAGGTCCGGGGGTGTCCCCAGGATTTTCTAATCAACAGTTCAACATGGTGCAATTTTAATGATTTTAGATTTGATTTTTTGGTTTTATTTGCCCCTCTTGGCACCTACAATTGTGACCCATTTTTTGTGAATACGGCTAAAAAATGTGGGCCCCCTCGGATTCCTACGGCCCTGTATTGATTAATGCAATTAGAGTTATCAGCGATACGTCTAAGTATCACCGATACGTCAAATATTGATGAAAGGTATCAGGTTCGGCGAAAAGGGATATAACTTCGCCCATGTTTATTTCTGATGTAGATAACTATGTAGTAGTGTGGTATAATTTTCATGTGAGTTATGATCGAGGGGTACTGTTAATACGTAATTTATGGCTATAATTTATCAAACATCAATTAACAGTAAGTAATCATCAAATTATGTTATTTTGTCATTTCTAAAATAACAATGATAACAAGAAATCCCGGATTTCACATGCCGAGTGAAAAGGGGCTTTGCGAAAAGGATTATCATGTGGAAATATGAAAATCATCACTTACATTCAAAGTTATGGCCAATGTTTAAGTTTTTTTGAAAGTAGGAACTTCCAGGTCAGGCAGGGGGTTCAAAACTGTGGCACCAGTAGAAAGGGTTGCATAAGGACACACATGAGTGTAATACTGAACCATCATTGCATTCAAAAGTGAAAGTAGGTTCAAGGTCAGGAGGGTCTAATGTTGGTACAAAGAAGGGCTTGTCATCAAGGAAACACTTTGAAATATGAAGTCCCTCACTGGCCATTAAAAGATATGGCCAATGTAGTTTTTCGAAAGTAGGTCAAACGTCAATTCAAGGACGGGCAAACTTTTGCACCGGTAGAAAAGGGCTTTGTTCATAAGGAACCACATGTGTAATATGAAAAATCCCATCACTTGGCCATTCAAAGTTTAAGGCCCATGTTAAGTTTTTGAAAGTAGGTCAAACTTCAAAGTCAGGAGGTCAAATTGGTACCAGTAGAAGGGCCTGTCTAAGAACACATGTGCAATATGAAGTCCCTTCAACTTGCCCTTCAAAAGTTAGGGGCCGTAAAGTTTTTATAAGTAGTCCAAACATTCGAGGGTTCAAAGTCAGGATGAGGTCAAACTTTGGCACAGTAGAAAGGGTTTTCATAGGAAACACATGTGTATATTGAAAGTCCTCACTGCCCATTCAAAAGTTAATGCCAGTTACAAGTTTTTGAAGTAGTCAAACTTCAGGTCGGAGGTGGGGGTCCGGGTGAATAGTCCCGCATCCCTTGCGTGTCGTAAGAGGCGAGCTAGATGGGGCGGTCATTCGGATGAGACGGAACCGAGTCCCGTGTCACAGCAGGTTGTGGCACGATAAGATTCCTCCCTGCTCAAAGGCCCTGAGTCCGAGCATTGCCTAAATTTTGCAGCCCTTCACCGGCATTGGTGACGTCTCCATATGAGTGAATATTCTCGGTGGACGTAAAACATAAATAATGATCATCATATTCTTACTTGTTTAGTAGAACCACGTTAATCTTTAGTATGGCATCTTACAGATTTCAGCATTGTAATACAAACCTTTGTATATTGCAAGGCTATATATAAGGTCAGATCTCTACTTTCTTTTTACTTTCAAAATTTTAACAGAAATTACACATAATTAATATTCATACTGAGAGGAAGAATACTATAATGATGTTTATAGTTTATCTTTCCATTACACGTTTTGTTACATGTATTATTAAGATTTGATTATAGTGCGGTCATGTTACTTTTCATAGTATGTTTCAGATTCCTAGTGTTGCAGCCCCAAGTACCCACGTATAACAATATGGATGTCTATGTTACCCTTACCATCCTCCCCGGTACTTATTCTCAATATATAAGCGACTCTTTAAGAGGCACCTAGAGTAATACACAACAAAGTGAGTACTATGATTCTGGACCTGCGTCGCTAAGCTACTTAGAAGCAAAAATTTTTCGTGGGTTATGCTTACCACGAATAACAAAATGTGTTAACGTGATGAATTTGTGCTTTATCAAGATCTATTATAAAATTGGTAAAAAATAATCTTCTTGTCAGTTCAGCCATGCATCTTAATCTCCTAAAAACATTATATTTTCTGAAACTAGCTGAATGTAAGTAATATATGATGATTTTTGAATATTGTGTTGAAAGGGGTTTTTTTTTCCCCCATGGGGGTCATTTATGAGATTGTGCAAATTTTCTAAGTTTAAGGGATTCCATAAAATTATAGAGATCAATATTTCCTCGCTATATCGCACAATACATATTGATGTTCTACTGTAATACCAAGTTTCATTGATTTGTTGGATAGTGTCAAGGAGGTGCGACAGATGACAAGTCTTATGAGGATTTTTACAAATTTTCTAAGTTTGAAGGGGGCAGTACTTTTCCATAAATTTAAAGGATCAAGATTTCGCTGCTAACTATGCACAACTACATATGATGTTCTCACTGTATACCAGTTTCGTTGCAATTTGGTTAGGTAGTTTTCGAGGATTTGCAGATGCAAGATCATTTATGAGGATTTTCTAGTTTAGGGCATAATTCGTAAATCAGCAGGTCAATATTTCTAGCTAATATGCAAAACTACTATGATGTTCCTTCATGTTATACTAAGTTTCGTTGGAATTGGATTGAGTGTTTCAGAGTTGGAATGACAAGTTTATGGCGGAACGACGGGACCGGAGTGCCGACTCCAGACCTGCTTTCGCCGTTGGCGACAGCATGTAAAAAAGTGCATTACAAACGTTTATTAGGATTAACATTCTTTTTGACAGAATTTATCGATCGTGTTAAACTGGACAACTTTTACTCACAAACTTAACAGAAAGAGTGACGTGGGCATTTATTATTTAACATTTGAGATCACTCTTATGACCGTACTCTTATCTGAATGCACTGCTGTACTATGCATGCTTATCAGTTGAGACTGGTACGATCGTCTGCCACTCTACTGCTATGAGAGGGAGTATAGACATGATTCAACTTGTGTTTCGTGGTCTTCTGGTTTTGGCCTTTCTTGAAATGTCGTTCGCCAACACGTGTGATGAAAGACTTCAACATCTAGAGAATCGGTTTGAGAATCTGCAGTTAAGACTTGAAGACCAAGCTTTTGCTAGCAATGGTTTTGGAAACAGTAGACAGGATTCGATAAACATGAAGCTCGAAAAAGAAAATCAGGATCTGGAAAAAATAGTAGCAAGCCTCGAGGAAGCTCTGACTGACTCCAATAGACAAATGTACCTCCTTCAAGCTAGAGTTTCAGAATAAACGTAAAACAGGAACAAGAAGCCAGACTAGCAATTGTGGAAAGAATTAGTTTAGTGTCTGAAATGAAAAGTCCCAATTCGTACCAGAAAAATACAAAACCAGTTGGAAGAAACTGACATTGCTAATGGCTCTAAAGACACAACAGATACTTTTGAAAATTTTCCATCGAATGACGATAATTTCACACATACGATAGGACTTATAAAGACCAAAATCAAACGCGATGTACCAGTTCAGAGATATCCACCCATGGATGATGCACGAAACGTGTCAGAGGAAAAACGCCTCTTGTCTGGTAAGATTCTCATCAGTACCTGTTAAGTTTCTGATGTGAATCCCACGCTTCGTTTTAGAGGTGGCCAATTTCAATGGATTATGTTTATGTCTGATGGTCGTTACCATGGAAACGAACTCATTTACCTATCACAAAATGTATATTTCTGTTAAAACAAATTCAGGGCTATCCATTTCACTCATTTTCAGATTTTTTTAATTACTCTGATGTAAGTCCCATACAGCCTTAAATCCTAAATATGAAGCATTAAAAGATTTAGAATTCATAAAGACAAAACAAATCAAAGTTTTTGAAATTATAATTGTTCATTACAAAATCAATTTCAGGAGCATCTGAATTTCAAAATAATGAAGTGTTTTCCGTCCATCTTTGAAAAGTTAAACTGATATATTTTATAGAAATAATTGTTCAAGAATATACTCCGCTTTGGAATAAGCTTTCAATGTTTCCCCAGATATCAATTTACAAATGTAACTATTCTGTTTATTTTCTTTTCAGGACTGCAAACGACACAAACTCCTGTCCCTGGTGGTGTTGCATTTTCAGCATACGTGTCAATATACCAGACTGAAATATCAAAAGATCACATCATTAAATTTGACAAAATAGTGACAAATATTGGCAACCATTACAATTCCCACTCTGGAACGTTCACTGCTCCACAACATGGCGTCTATGTCTTCACTTGGAACCTTTATTCTACTAGAGATGGCCATATCTATTCCCAAGTTGCCGTCAATTCTAATGCTGTAAGCGCAACGTATACATCGGGAGAGGGTGCAACGAATATAAGAACAACGACAGGGATCGTGGTGGTTGAGGTGAACCAAGGAGATGTGGTTTTTGTCCGCACGCATCCAACTGCAAGCCACGTCGGTTATCTCTACAGTAATCTAGACTGGCGATCGTCTTTCAATGGCTGGAAAATATTCTGACATCATTAATTAATTTTTTTTGTTGTAAATTTTAAATCTGATCACCGTATAAACAAGATGTGTTTCTAAAACACTGATGTCCCCGAATGATACATGCGAATGAAAAGGGTTTGTCGAAAGGACTAAACATTTGAAATATGAAATTAAAAATCTATCACTTACCGTTTAAATAGTTTGGCCTATGGTCAAGTTTTAGAAAACTAGGTCAAACTTCAAGGTCAAGGTCAGGATGTTAACACTGTTGGTAACAGTAGAAAGGGTTTGTCATAAGGAATATACATGTGAAATATGAAAGTCCTATCACTTACCATTCAAAAGTTATGGCTAAATGTTAAAGTATTTCCTGCAGACAGACCGACACACAAACAGGCAGACGGACAGACCAAAGACTATATGCCACCGAAAAAAAAAATACATGAGATGATGTATATGTATATAGCAATAGTGGGAAGTTCTTCAACATAAGATTAATACACTTTTATCTTTATCACATATATACCCTTTGATACAGTTGATATCACTCATGCGATAATATTTCATTTCACCAAGGTATGTATCACTATGTAATTCTACGCTGCGTCATCAAATGTGTCTCTTGAAACTGGGTCAGGAGTAGAATACTGACATGGTCAGCTAGGGCCCCGCCGAGGNATTTCATTTCACCAAGGTATGTATCACTATGTAATTCTACGCTGCGTCATCAAATGTGTCTTGAAACTGGGTCAGGAGGACAGAATTCCGAACTAGAAAACGGACATGGTCAGCTAGGGCCCCGCCGAGGGCT
>CAJDSM010021304.1:0-12093 GCA_903981925.1 Ostrea lurida
AAAATGTTCGTTAAATTGTTACAACGAAAACTCTTAGTTTTTAAAAGAAAACGGAATGGATTTCAATTTGATTATTTTTTATCTATCTTATAGTAATGCATAATGCCATAATGTGAAGGACAGTAAATTCTGAAATAACCCAGTCTCGTATCGAATGATACCAACCTCACACTATTTGCAAAGGAACCGTTTTTTGATAATTTCCTCGAGAAAAATTGTAAATAATCGTCTTGAATATATACATATGTATATATATATTGTCGTCTTTTAGTGGAATAAGGTTGCCATGGAAATGTTTCAATGGAATTTATAAATAAAATGGACTAAGTTCTGTAAGTCCACGCTAAAAGGATGATAAAATCCATGTGTGGGTTATCTAAACATAGATTTGAAGAGGGAAAAAGAATGTAAGTCAGTTTACAAAGCAATGTGTGACTGGTACCAATCTTTAATAAGTCATTTATTTTTAACTGAATGACTGAAAGGGGTTAATTCATACTATTTTACAAAAATATAATTGTTGTTCGGTAGACTGGAGATGAATGGTTTTTGAAATGTTTATCTTAAAAGCACTTGACTCATTGTTTTTTTATTCTCGTAAATCTTAATGCTTTCAATTTAATTGACAATCATCAATAACTGACCTTTTCGGGGATAATTCTGTATAGTATAAAAATTACAAATTTCAGAAATTTCTGACAGCCACCTATCAAAAATTTAATTACACACTGTAGTATCAAAAATTTAATGGGTTTTCTGTTTTGGGAGAATTTGTTACGGGTAGTGTTTGCGTTTGTAAATCAATGTCACAAATCCTGTAAAAAGAACGCACCTTTGAACACGCCAAAGGAAGGGCCAGGTGTCTAGGGGCGTGAACATCTCCCGTTGACTGGTCCTCCATCTTGTTAAGATAAACGGAGTAATTCGCAGTCCAAATCTTCCATATAACGTATGTAAAGAACGATACAGCAGACAGCATTGGGTGTATTTGCAACACTTACAAACATTTGTTAGTAACCTACTCAGAACATGCTCTCGCGTATCGAGTCAGTTGGAAGACATAGACATTAAATGTCAGTTGATAACTGATAATGGAAGATTGCAACATAAATATGGGAAGTTGGGGGATAAAGCTGAATACCAACCCACCCTCAGTTTTTCCATGAAGAAAGTTGCAACTGATGCCTATTTTCTGCAAAACATCTAATTATTCAATACTTTGGAAGAACGCACGACGTGGAAAACAGATCTCAGAGGGTCACCTGACTACGTTCTATGTGACCTTGTAAGGTCTTTCGTTCAAATTTTCGCTATTTTCGAATTTCTATATACATGTAGCGATGTTAGAAAGTACAGTATTTTTACCAGGAAAATGCATAGAGTTGAAGCATTTCTTTAAATGTTGTTATGAAGAAGAAAATAAGAACAAGGGTCGTGACGTGATCCTGGATGCCTGCGCCGTGTCAACTGTTCCCCCGCCAAGCGTCCAGTAGTCACCGGGTCCCGTCACGAGAGGCGCTGTCACAGAACCGAATCCTTACTGCTTAGGCCTTGGGCGTCACTCATACATGTCAATACTTGTGGCATCTTTCGCGTACGGCTAGTGATTCACATAGAACGTATCGCAAAATACAATAAGAAAAAAATAAATTCAAAGAAAACACATGTAGCGTAGATATTTGTAGATATGCTCCCTCTCCTTTAAACAAAATCAACATGTCACTTAGATGTCTGTGTGCACTACTCGTATACATGTATATCCGCCAATTTTTAAAAACGAACTCTTACAATATGTTCTCTCTTATTTCATAGGTAATGTGATAACTTAGCTGAAGATCAAAAATCCGAAATAAAATGTGATTCATGAATCATGTCAATTCCCACCCGTTAACATAGCTTAAGATGGAAAATCCGAAATGGGCCCATTTTTCCTCCAAGTACACAGTGAAACCTGATACATGTATCTTCAAAATCAAAGAAGTTTGAGATTATTTAACTTTTATAGTTACCCATAGCTTAATTTGTGTCGAATGTTACATGTATATGCGGCACCGAAAACGTCCCTGAAATAGAGAATTTTAATTCATCATTTTTATGAGTAGAGCATACCGGTATTATCCTTAAATACGTTCCATCACTTGTAAATTCATGGCTTCGTTCTAACAAGCATATGTCACGAACAATATGGCGCATCTTGGTTATCTAGATGAAAAAAAATCTAAAATAAAAGATATTTTTCCCCATATACAGTTGCAATTTTTTCCATAGACATGTTTATCTGCTCCCATTTTTAATGACCAGAAATCGAAGAGGTTATTAAAGTTTATCTCTTTAGTTCCCTTTTTAGACCTTTTTACACCTTTATGTACTTTACCTTGACCATAAAATTTAAGAATAAATTTAAGTCAAAATTAAAATTTTATTTGTAACTTTCGTTTGTTAAAATCACACACTAATTAAACATATGAAATAGATCACTATGTCTTATCGCACCAGTTGTCTTTTGTACTAATCAGGAAAAAACACGCACTTTTTGGACAAATTACTCCTCGCTATGTCGGAAAATGTGCAATGTTTCGATAAACCAGACAAATTGTATTACTAAAGCGGCAGACTTGAATGAATGACGCTAAAAGTAGCCATTAAAATTGCAAATAAATCGATGACAAACTTTTGAAAATCCCTTTATAGAACTGCAAAAGTACGACAGCAGTTTGGGGGTGATGATATCAGTCGCAGAGGTCTTCTTCAAATTGGCAAGAATTCCTACTTTTTAATGTCTTACTATTTAATTAATCTTTCATAAAAGTGCAAATATTTCTTGATAAGCTTGTAATGACAGTGTACATTTGTCGGAATTCTTCAGTGCATAGTGGATAATGGTTTCCTAATCATACTTAATATCCAATTCAACGTCATACTGAGATCACTAATTAACTCGCACAGGAAATGACTTCAGAGACTTTGAAACATGCTCTATGAACGGTCATTTACATATGTAACTTCAACTCTTACGACGAATACAGTATTTAAATCAACAGAATTACTGACAAATGACGTCATATCACCTGTCTCCATGACCGTAAACAGAGAATAGACTTTCAAATTTTTAAATAAGTAAAAAATCCTTGCATGTAGTCTATTGTATTCGAAATAACGAAGGGCCGGTAGATCGGGTAGGTTGACGAATGCGATCGCAAAAACTATGTTACGAGGGGTGAAAATGTTCAATGTTACCCTACACTAATATGCAATATTATTTATTTTGTTAACTGAATGTTATAAAAAAACAAACCATTTTCGCGTTTGACGTTGATCACTGTCATGCGATGTTTCGTACATGCATTCTGGTAATCGCGTTTATCACAAACGCTCAAACGACGTCGTCTAACAATCTACGCGAACGTACGCGCATAAATTTGACGCATTAACAATTTTCAGAATGTTACCTGTCAAGTATGTTTCCGTTGCTAGATACTATCACCTGGAGGTGTGTTTTTCTATTCTCGAGGGAAACAGTATGTTCTTTCAACTGTTCCTTGCCAATCAGATTCAGAGTATTTTACATGAAAGTTAACAATATACAGTTATTCCATGGTATTGGGTAACATTCTAAATTATTGTCCCAAGAGGTAATGGGGATGACCAAAGCAACGTTTGCTGAGGCGCAGCCGAGGCAACAGTTCTCTTTGTCCATCCAGATACCGAGGGACAATGTTTATACTGTTACCAAAATACCCATGGAATACTGTTTTATTACCTAATTATTTACAAAGAAGTCAAATGCATATTTTCTATTTAAAAAATTCATAAAAGACTAAATACTTGAATTAGATATAGATCAGTTAACGTATATCACTGAGGGAGTTAGCAAGATTCCAGTTCCCCGAAGCCAGGACTATTTCCCGAGCGTTAGCCGAGGGAATACCTGGCTGAGGGAACTGGAATCTTGCTAACTCCCTCTGTGATATACGTTAACTGTTTTATTATACCGATACAAATTGAAAATATGATGAAAAACATTTCAACGAAAACAGTTCATTTATCTCGTTAGCTATCGCTCAGCACTCGATAAATCCAGATCCATTGTATTTTCTCGGATGCAGTATTATTTTTTCTAACACAGACACGACACACTAAACGATTTTCTTTTGCGTTTACACAATTACGAGACTTAAGTTATAAGATTTTCCATTCACTTTTGTATTAAAAATCATCAACCTTGTAGTCGCCTTGTTTACTACATGTAACAACGTTTACAAAGCATTGTGTCGTGCAAAGCATTGTGACGTAACAATAGCGTTAACGTAATACGACCCGTGTGGATCCGGGTCAGAATAGGTCCAAGCATCCCCTGCGTGTCGTAAGAGGCGACCGAAAAAACCGAGGTCCGTGTCACAGCAGGTGGGCACGATAAAGATCCCTCCCTGCTCAAAGGCCCTGAGTGCCGAGCATAGGCCTAAATTTTCACAGCCCTTCACCGGCATTGTGAGTTCCGATAGTGGTAAATATTCTCTGTGGGACGTAAAACAATAAATAATCAATCAATTAACGTAATACGTGACGTAATCCATGGCACGTTGGCTGAAAACCTATGACGAACATTTCGGGTCTTTATGTATCATAAAAAGAAAAGTCTAGAGGATTACGAGTAGCCGGGAATTAGTTCTCAAGCAGGGATTAGTTCCATATGACTAACGCCCGGGGATTAGTCTGCAAAGCATTTTCTAGGGAATTAGCCAAATCTATCACCTACTTTTATATAGTGAAAAATCAGTAAAGGTATAATAAACTAAATTATGAACCATTAATTCTTTAATAAATTAAACAAATACAGAGTAATTCAAATCGTTGACATCGTGTTTACTTTGGTTTTAAACATTTTTACTTACGTCAAATTACGCGTTTCTTGCGTCACAATGGGATATTTTTGCGCATTTACGTTGCGCATGTAACAGTTCTTTATCCGGAAAGGTAACAGTCAAACTGTTAACACCTTGAACGTAAAAACCAAAACCTCCCAGGAAACAGTCAAAAATGCCAAATTACAATTAAATAGATAGACAATTAGGTAATAATAGCTTTTATACATGTAGACAGTCAACGAAATTCATGTTGAGATTGAATTTTAAATATGATTCGAATTTACAGAGAGGTATTTGTGTAATTCTAAAAAACCAAGGTTAAATACAAAATGTAATTTTTGATTTTCGTCAGTTCTCAGTTTATTGATCCGGAGCTTGAACTTTGATAAGGATATATGTTACAAACCATAAAAAACCCAAGCACAATATATGCTGGTTTTCATTGAATAAAAAAACAAAAACAAGACCACACCCAACCCCTCCCGCAAACGAAGTCTAATGGGGCATATTGGAATCACTTTGTCTGACTGACTGTAGAAAGATATACAACTAACACTGATGTGAACAGATTTGATAAAATTATTTGTATATTAGATGTGAATAATGAAGTTGTGACCTGCTATTTTGATTGATATTTTTCACAATTCAAGAAATTTTGGAAACCACCCACCCCTTTTGAGTGATGTTATGTATCATTTTCCAAAGTATATCTTGATAACCTTTTAATCTTTAGCATAAATTCATTATTTTCCACCATCCAATATGCCCTGTAGAGGTATTAGTCCCGCATGGAGGACAGGTCTAGTCGTAATTTGTTCAATGTCCTACAAGCAAAAACGTGATTAGTAATGTAAGAAATGATCAGTACGACTTCGTGTCTGAATAGTACAACTTCGTGTTTGATTAGTACAACTGCGTGTTTTACTAGTACAACTTCGTGTTTGATTTATCTGAAGTATGGCGGATTTTCCCGTTAATCGTGAAGCCACCCAATCCTGACTTTCACGAATGTTTGTAGAAAATCCGACACCGTGTTTACATTACCAACACGTTATGACACGCTGTTCTATTGCTTATCATCCAACTAATTGGAAAATTTAATTTTGATGATGAGAGTAAATGATTTTCTCTATTAAACGAAAATAAGTTCATGAACCACAACGCCTTTAAAGTCACGGTTGTATCATATCGATATGTAAAATGTATTTATCAAAATAATTTAGCGACACTTGCAGCAAACTTTTTTCAAGAATAAAGAAAGTGAAAACCAACAATTTATCGTATGGAATGTTATTTTTTTCATTGTCCAAAGGAAGGGGGGGGGGGGCTTTGCGTAATAGTTAAAGAGGGGATCTTTTAAAGGAATTTTATACGTATTTATTACAACCAACAGCGAGAGAGAGAGAGAGAGAGAGAGGAGAGGAGAGAAGGAGAGAGAGAGAGAGAGAGAAGAGAGAGAGAGAGAGAGAGAGAGAGAGAGAGAGAGAGCGAGAGAGAAGACGAAGACTAAACGAACAGCGTCCCAAGTCCCAAACAGAATATATTATCTATATTAGAATTAGCCATTTTGATAAACTGGAATAAATTTATCTTTCGTGTGTATTTCAAACATCTAGTATATAGAAATTGATACCTATTTATAGGGAACAACTACCATGTGAAAAATCATGTACATGACATTACCAAATGAACCACTTCCCGCAATTCCTGTAAGTACAACCGATACATCGTTAAAATATTCTCCACGTTGTGCTTTAGAAATAGCAGAGGGCAAGCGTGATCAGCCATCGTTTAGATCAATTTCATTAATATAATCCTATTTTATGAATTAACAGCTGATGATCATTTTACCGACAACAAATGTCGTATTTTGAGAAAATAATGAAACAATGTCATTACCTTGCCGCCAAATTCAATAATAATGTCATAATAAAAAATATCTTTTCTGGATTGTCTGGAACGTGCTAGTCAAAGACATCTTTCTTTTATTCTCGTCTCTTTCTTTCATAATCTCAGTTCAGGATTGTAAGGACGGCCATTTCTGTACAAACTGAATATTTTTATGACTAATTCTCGTTATTGGGCAAAAATGTTGCATATTCATCGCGATAACGGAAATGCTATATCATGGTTTTTATTAAAATAATGGAGAATTAGAGAAATGATTTAAAGTAACAATATTGGAAATAAAACCGTGTTATCAATTTTTGATAAAATCTATGTGCAAAAACGTTGAAATGCAGGTGTAGAACAATAAAGCTAGAGTCTGTTCAGTAACAATCGTACACTGTAAATAAAAGGGAACACGATTACCGGAAACGGTACACGATACACCGTCACAAGTTCAAGTAAGGTGTCTTTATAGAGTAGCTTGTTTTCAATGCCATTGATTAAGTAAACATGGCAAATGGGATTGCAGAGCTTTATGTTAGTTAGTTTAGCATTAATCAAATTGTGACACACTTTCTTTTGTAATGTTTGAATAAATGAAGTTAGGCGGGCAACCACAAACTTTCCTAAACTACTCAAAAACCCTGAAATCATAAGGACACCGTCCCAATACTGGATTCCAAAACTTCACGAAAATCCTTACTAACAAAGATACTTTGCTGCATCAAGTAAACGTTCCACCAAGCCCATGAACTCTTAAAGGAATGGGTCAAAATTGAAATTCAAACATCTCCAGTTGGCATGATTGGAAAAAATTACACTGCACTGCGCACGCTTTCTTCACATGCGTCGGAAAGGAAAGGATGGCGTTGGTAGATATAAAAGAATAAGGAGCGATCAAATCAAATTCATTATGCTAGATCATGTGCAAAACCCTAAAAAGATGGTAATATATGCATATATTCAAGAAATGGTGGTAAAATACCTCATGGTGTGGTAATGAAAAGTTTAAGGCGATAACGAACAGTGACCAAATATCACAATACCCATAAGTAATACACAATTATGAAATGGGAGAAGTAAGCATCACCTGTCGACCGGGCACACACACAAAAAAATCACTTTATGTTTAGATATCGGACTACTGTCCCCTTGCCTACTTCAATTTAACTTCTACGGTACAATGTTACAACTGCTACTAGATAAGCGTACGGTTAACAAAGAAATGCATCGTAACTATTTTAACAAACTAAGGAACGTTTCAGTTGCACAAGGCTCACTGCCTATTCCGGTAGACTTTTCATACGATCCTGGTGTCAACGAAATGAACGAGTAACGTCTCTATGGAAAATTGCATATGAAACCGGGTAATATTTGGCCGGGTTGCACAAAGTGCAAAACCGGCTTATAAAGGTGAATGGCGGCGGGGCGGGGAAATAAATTTCTGTAACACTTTACTCAGCATTACTTTATCGTAGCTAATGACATTTATCATCAGCGGGTGGTCCCTATCGCGGGTGTCCGATTTCAGACCTTTCTGACACCTACTTTCTTTTTACCGACTTCAAAATATTTTCCAGTGGTATTTTAAATAGTGCAAATTTTCTAATTATCGCAGTCTCATAACTTTGATATCCATCATTTCAGCGTGTGGTCCATACTCGTGGGATCCGAATTTCAGACCTGTTCGACACCTACTTTCTGTTTGCAGAATATTTTCAGCATTATTATTCATACTAGTACAAATTTTCGAATAATGGTAATGGTCCGTGTTATTTATGATTTATTTTATTACATGTATGTTAATTGCTGATTTTTATATTGTTAGTATTTAATATAAGCATCCTATAAATCCAATAGAAAGTTTGGGTGAAATTTTATTCAGGTATTTTGTTCAACAAAATAGAAATCAACATATTTACAGCAACCCGACCATTTCTGTCTTCGACGAATTTTTTAAGGGATTAAAAAACATAATTTTGCAATGATTTTAGAATCTGTTCTGGTTCGCTTCACAATGCTTAACGTCGAATATAAATGCTAAATGTTTATATGTTAATGGGCAAATTATTCAGTTTGTCTGTACACTGATGCGTAATGTCAGTACAATAAACATGAAAAACACATACCGGTATACACCTTTGGTGTTAGTTTGATCATAAAGACAACAGGTTAAAGTACCGGGGTATAATTGGGGCTTTTAGTTCTGAAGGTCGTGTAATGCATAAAAACTCAGAAACAGAACATTTACTTACGATCTAGAAATTCGACTCACTTGATGCTACAAGATGCATCAATCAATAATTTCTGTTAGCTCCTCACATTGCCATGTGTCAAATGCTGTTTAACGTAATATATTTCATACATGAACCACCGATCTTTAGATACTGATTTTGATAACGGATTGCACCGTTTACATGTATCTGATCAAGATATCAGTCTTACGGTGGGTGTGACCGGTAAACAGGGGGTGCTTACGTCACCTGGGCGCCTGATCCCACCTAAGTGTCTTCAGGGGTCCATGTTTGCCCAACTCTATACTGTTAAGGAGGAAATAGTCGCTTGGTTTTTATTGTCACTATACTCTCGAATATATTAACGGAAATAAAATTATCGCGAAGTGTTTTTCAAAGTATTTGGGGCATGAATTTATCTATCCGCGAAATTTAATTTTTATAAAACCATAATCGAATGATAAAAACCGTGAAAATTTAGCTTGCGAAGTAAATGTTCCTTACGGTCACTGTTTATATTAATCATTGATTGTCATTATATCGATACAATCTTTGTAAATTTTATTTTTATAAGTTTCAACAATTTGTTAATTATGGCCGCAATAATTATGGGCCGCAAATGCCTGCCACGTTCCTTTGCTTCTCCAATTTTTACGATTTAGGCCACCCTTTTTGGTCCAAATATATAGTATTATGAAACAAGTCTCCAATCTTGGTTTTAGAGACTTATTACATGATAACTATCATTTACGACAGAGTACGTATAAACTAGATACCATGTATAAATACAGCCCAATGTCCCCGGTATAATTATGTCGCAGATCAATGATGATTTGCTCACTTTTATTTGATGTTTAATATCGGTAAGAAGGTCCAGGTTTTAAGGCATTAAAATTACCAATAAAAATGTCCCCGTGCGATTGCTGCAAATTTCAGATGCACTTTTATTACCGTCTGGGGTTATCGCTTATTCACATTCGGTATAATTTTTGGTTTAATTTGTTTGTTTTTATACGCGTCTCCACCATGTTTACTCGTTACATCCGGGTATATCACAATCTGCAATCTGGACATTTATCCAACTGTAACTGAATTTCAGTGATAAAAATCGACAATCAAAGCAATCATAAATGCCACATTTACTGAACACAAAAACACTCACATAAATGTTAAATATAATCAATTTTAATGGAATTCGTACGATTTGGTGACAGCTACATTGAGTGTTTATGGTTCAATTTTCAGGTCACACAAGGATAGTACAGATACCTGGTTGCCTACGATTCAATGTTACAACAAATGCTTGTAGAGGCTTCTGCGAGTCCTACGCTATACCATCATCTCAAAGAACACTGTTAGCCAATCGCCGACACTTTTTGACGTCACGAGCGGAATGCTGTGGAATCGAAGAGACGCATGATGTAAGCTAGTTGAAATGACTTAATTATTTGATTGCAGACATCAGCTTTGCTAATGTATAAGATGTACGACTTCGGACTTTACAAGATAGTTTGGTGGAGATCTTTTCATACAATGAAGAATTCCCGCCTCTGCTATGGCATGCTGTCTTGCTGATACATTTTATTTAGTGTTTAACACAATTTATAGACATAATAGGGCCTATCTGCAATATTCTAGTAAAGATATTTGATAGAAAAGCAATAGACATCATATTACAGTACTTCTGTTCAAGTAGGCGTGACTTTGGTTTGAACATGTCTGGTCTCAGACGCTTTATTGTTGATCATAGACAATCATATTTCAAGAAGCCTACACATAATTGATACTTCTTTCATCGAGACGCACGAGCGGGAAAAAAATCAAAGGGGGGATATATACCTTTTCCGCTCCGAAAGGAGGGTTTGTGAATAGTCCAAAAAGGCACAAATGAACCATCTTTGTTAAAAATGTTCAACAACTACATGTATGGTCGCGTTTGATGCATTGTTGCTTCGCCATTTTATATTGCAATCCCGTAACACCCCCCCCCTACATCTGTCACTGACTATTGGTAAATTGAAACGGTTTTTATGAAGAAAAAGATGTTTTTCATTCATAAGCTATGTTGTTACTACAATACCTTATATCACATTAAATCATTCTGGAGCAACATAATGCACAGAAAAGCTGTATAACTTATCTTGGACTTTTGTCTAGTTGGCGAAGTAAACAATGTGTTAAACGTAATCATTAAAAAACTTATATACAAAATCGAGTCTAGGGCAACACGGACCTCCGACAAAAGCGAAGGCAGGATCATGCGCCATGGAGGAGTAAGCACCTTCTGCTGACCGGTCACACCTGCAGTGAACCCGTAGTCGAAACAAAGTAAATGTGGTTACCGTCGTCAAATAGTACGTAAATGACAGTCTAACAAAGGGTATGAAACAAATCAGTCAACATATGACTTAGTGAAATTTGTAATCGCCAAACAAGGTCATTATAGCGACCTTGAATGAATAAAAAACAATTAAAAGTGACCCACCACTCTGGGAAAGGTTGATAACACATAAACCAAAATGCTCATCTTGTCAATATTAATAAAACATACATGTAGCGTAATGTCCGGTAGAACAGCCAATTTAAGTTTCCTACCCAACTAACGTTCAAGTGCCTCCCTTCCTCCATCGGTATGAACATTGTCATTTGTTTACGTGGTTTTGTTGGAATACTTCCGAAATGTGGATAGTCAGCGGAGGTATATAACATGTGCCCGTGATAGCAATGCATGATTTTAATTGCAAGAAATACCAAAGTTGATTTCATTTTATGAGCCATCTTATTGTTACAACTACATTTATGGATTGAATCTGAATATTTTGAAGAATGACAAGAACAAAGATTGTGAGGAATCAACCCCCCCCCCCCCCCCCAAAAAAAAATTAATGCAATACATGCACCCTTTGTATTCATATTTTGTTTGTCGCCACGGTAAGATATATAAGAAAGTTACTGGCCGCCAGAAGGCGGGCGGTATATATATGAAAACTGTATAAAGTGGTTATGTGTTTCTGCGAACCATTATGTGTAGAAAAATAATAAAAGTGTAATTTGTTGGTGTAGTGGGGAAATGATTTCCCATTAAAAAAAAGATATATAAAAAT
>CAJDSM010021305.1:0-19352 GCA_903981925.1 Ostrea lurida
AAAACACGAGCCCTGGGAATACAACACCGAGGTGGATCAGAGTAAAGAATCCCCTATCGCCTGTGCCACAACCTGCTGGCCATTGTCTTTATCAGATCAAATGCAATACAAAATGGCGAGATAACGTAATACTCTGAACTAAGTCATTTAGTCCACACCAAAACTACCATACAAAATCGTTTAGTGGCAACACAGACCGTCGACGAAAGCGAAAAGCAGACAGTGCTCATGGAGGAGTAAGCATCCCCTGATGCCGGTCAACACCCGCCTGCGAATCCCGTAGTCGAAACAAAGTACACACGGGTACACGTCCAAATCTAGTATGAAAATGCACAGTCTAACAAAGGGTTATGAAACAAATCAGTCAAACATATAGACTTTAGATACATTGTAATCCAACAAGGTCATGTATAGCGATCGTAAATTTGCGACAATGATAACTCTGACCACCGAGATTCTTAAACCTATACCCTACAACATCAAACTTCTCTCGGTGAGTAATTTGCGCTCGCTCTTAAAAATTCATCAATACGCATGCATCCCTTGAGTACCGAATCAACTGAAGACATACAACACCATAAGCAGGTGAAGTGGTACATTGCTAACCACAAAAAAGGAAAAGAATAATTGCAAAGTGCGAAATCACAACGTATCATATAACGTAGTCAGTCTCATTAGATTCAATATAATAAAGAGTAAATCAAAATAAAGCACATCTGTCAGATCCAGTGTGTCCTTATCAATTTCGTCAGGAATATAAATTGACCATAATGTGAAAATTATATTTGTTAAATCGATATAGCATCGTCTATATACATTAAAAACACTCTAACTCAAGTCCGAGGACTTCGACAAACACGCGAATATCCGGGGTTCGGAATATCCCAAATCGATCTTCTACATTTTTTTTTTGATGGAGTAAATTTGATGATCGGTGTATAGTGGAAATGGCGCGACTTTAAAAAGTGCACCGGTACCCAATCTGCTTAAACAATTATCGCAACCCGGTGGCCTGAAAAGGCGAGCGTGACTACTGGCGACAATATCATAGTTCTACGCCGCGGGCGGTGAAAACGTTACTTGAGTAGGACAGTATCCGGTAATGCAACCGAAAAATTGAACGCAAAACGAATAAACCGATGTGAAATAGGGCATGGACCTTGAAATACTTCGACATAACGGTATTCAGATAACCGGTTGTTCGAGGAATATCAGATTTTTAAAATCTATTTATATACGGGAAAACGGCCGGGACCGCCGTCCGACTTCGACATAACGGTATTCGAGATAAACCATGTTCCGAGATACAGTATTTTACTGTACCGTAATAAGGTTGAAGGACACTGCAAGTTTTTGTTTTTATCCGTAACAGTTTCTGAACAAATTCGCTTCGTATTAATATAAAAATAAGTCTGCCTCAATAAGGGCACATTAGTGCCCATAGAAATACAACAGATTGTTGGAAGACATGGTCCTCCAACACGACTAACCGTAAATCTTATCTTAAGAAACCCAGCCACATGCTCTTAATACTTTTCAGAGTACTTCGTGTGGCAATCCAAGTGTTTCTGAACAAAATAGTATCTTTTTCCAATGAACCGAAACTTGTATTTTTCGGTCACGTTTTTTGTTCAAAAAGCATTATCAATTATCTGAAAAAGCCTAGATTTAATTTATCGGAGGAATTGTTGATAAAGTGAATGAGAGAAAGTAATATGTTTTGATCAGCAATTAGAAAAAATCTCGTTACTTGAAGTTTCTATAAGCCTTATAAGTTTTGAGAATCCACATCTGATTGTGACATCCACTTCTGGAAATGGTAGTGGAACAGTATCTCCTGAGTGACTCTTAACACTTAAAATTAGTTTTGTTGTAGTAAAGAGTATAAGCTTGGTTAGGCACATTACTGGAACCACGATGTTATCTTGTTTTTAAGGATCTTATGCAATTCGGATCCTAGTAAAGGTATGGTAATTCAAATTCGAATCCTGATCTCGGAATCTTGAAAAGTATTCAATAAACAGAAAGGTGATTTGAAAAATTCAAATCTTTAGTCAGATTGCTAGGAGTATAAGTAGGATTACCAGATGTTGAAGGTAAACTAAAGTTCATTTTAAAAGACATTAAATAAGTGACTTTACAAACAAGACAATTGTTACTCTTTATCACTGGAACCAGTCCAGCAAAGTTTTCATGTAGTCTATGTAACTCACTTTTTAGCCACTTCTGCAATACTTAAAGACAGAGAGGGCTAAATTAGTACCATTTTCCGACTAAATTGGTTAGTACGGGATTTTAGATACTGTTCCGAATACTTTTTTGATCCATCCTCAGCACAGAGTGTCAAGATCCCTCGCCTCAAGATTTTGTCCAACGTCTGGTCGGTAATTCTTTCCACAGAATTCATATAGTCCATGAATTAATGTCGCCAATTTAAATGAGCGAGTTCTGAATTTAGAAACCTTTGAAATTATGACTTAAGATCCTCATTATTTGGACTATATCTTATCCCCATAATAAATGACCAGCGGACCATAATAAATGAGAAGAGGAACCATGTACACTTTTGGAGAAATTCGGTTGTAGTTTCGTTGTAATTCTTCAATATCTAGGCACTCAAAATCAGTGTATAAAGAACCACTTAACAATTGCTATAAAACATAATTCTCTTGCACACAGTTGTCGGTCCTTTCTCTCCCTTACATCTCTGTCAACCCCCATTTTACAAGATTTTTGTAAAAACATTGAAAGAATGGGGAAAAAAATGTGTTCATTACTTTGTAAAATATTTAAAAAATAATCAAATAACTTATTTGTTATATTTTGGTCTTATAAGTTTTCATTTTTAAACGTTTGTTAGAGAAACTGTTTTGCGTTTAAACGTTTAAAAAAAAGTTATAAGCCAAAAATAACAAATAAGTTATTTGATTATTTTCTTTTTTTAATATTTTACAAAGTAAGGAACACTCACAAGTAGTGATTTTCCGTTCTTTCAAACTCTGTGGAAGAGAATGATAAAACATGTCAGGCAGCATTTTACCCTATAGCAGGCCATACTGGCAAACTAAATCGTTATATTAGACCATAGATTTGCAAAATGCTGCTTTTAAACGTGACTGTTTAAACCCCTGCAACAAAAACTTGTTAGTAAGTAGCCCGCCTCGATTTCAAAAAATTATCATACGCAGAACAAGCTCTTGCTTATCGAATAAGTTGAGTGACAACACACCATATACAGGTGATGATGGAATGTTACCACATAAATATAGAAAGTTGACGATGGACAATCTATGAAATCCTTTGTCAAAATATATTATGAATGTCTCCCATGACCTGCCTAAAAGCTTCCTGTAGCATAGAACCTCAGAGCCATCATGATCTGTAGTGACATGGAATGTTGATGCCATTCATGTGGGTCGTGGGCGTTTCTGTTCAAACATTTCACACGCTGATGATTGATTGTCTTCATTTTGTACGAAGAGGTCAACTGTTTCCTGGTGTTCGAAAAAGTGTAGGCTCACTGGGGCCCATCAGGGAAACTTCAACACTTAAAACCAAACATTGCAGTCTGTCAACCGCCGTGAAATATTGCCAAAACGGCGTAAAGCATTAAATAATCAATCAACAGTTTCATAATCGGAAGCCTTGTCTCAGAATACTCTTTCGTCATTGCCTCCTACCACATCTGTTGACTCCCAGAATATTTTAAGACATATTTTAGGAAAAGTCTGTTGACGTTTTAAAGTTAGGACGAAGATTATGAAGTTTCCTCAATTTAGATAGTTCCGTTGGCCTCACGTAAGACTAGGATTGCCAAGATATACTTCCTTTTCATGACAGCTTTGTAAGCATGCTCTGTTTGTATAATAAAATACGTAATATAATATATGACAATACCGACAAATTATTGTGTGATAAACGAAATTCTGATGTATTCAATGCAAAGTCAAAACGGTGATTCTATGAAGTATTGTATTGGTGGCGCGGGAAAACCTTTATTAGAAATAATACGTCGGGACAGGATTCTTGACTGTCTTTATCGCTGAATGTCTGCAGACCGCGCGCCCTTTCACGTACTTTCTAAATTCAGCTTGCGACGTAGTTGATCATGAATATTTCGAATGGGGTTTTTGTTATCCTGCTAGAATGAAAAATAAGTGGATTGGGAATTAGTTTGGTTGCCTTAAGTCGATCGAGTTAAATTGCATATACTGTATAATTTATATTGCTTGTTAAAAATTCATACTTTTATTCCTTCGATAGTTTTTAATTATCATTACTTTTAAAACCAACCAAATAGTTTATCCAATAATTTTTCTGGCTCAAAATTAAATGCCTTAATGAGTTTCAAAGCACTTACATTACATATTCAAAGATCAAGATCATTTAGTTGGTCTTTTTCACCCATATATAAATGACGCCACTGTCAGTGAAGGCCTGCAAAATTTAGGCCTATGCTCTTTGAGTTGGAGGGATCTTTATCGTGCCACACCTGCTGTGACACGGGACCTCCCCATTTAGTCGCCTCTTCCTACAAGTAAGGCCTTACATCCTTTGAGCATGGAGGGATCTTGATCTTATTTAACAAAACTTGGAATTAGGAAATACCTAGACATTTAAGATTTTACGAATTGTAATCATACTGAACAGATAAACACTTACACCCATGTATATATTCTGTGAAGAAGAAGGGGGGGGGGGGCGAAATGAAATTCGGAACTTTAAAAAATACGAACAAGAAACACATTGACACAGGCTTCAAAGAACGGCCGCAAATTATTTTTCATTTCAGCAACCGTATAAAATGTAAATTATGCATGAGAACAAGTATCAATGCTGCAGATTAATTTCATCATATATTGTCGTATGAATTTTCGATCCCCTATCGTCGCCTCATCTCACCCTCCAGGGCCATGAATCTGCACTATTTGATTTGCAGCATGCTTGCATATTGATATGATTACTCATGGTCCTGCTGGCCTTGAGAATACAATTTCTCCATGTACTTTTATTCCCTAGTAAGGCCCCATCCAACACTCTAAACTTGAATCTGTGGTATCCGTGGGTGCGTGGATATTAATACTCATGGCACTGTTGTTGTAAAGAAAAACGTTTTCCCTAGACCTATTCTCGAGTTTTTCATTCGTGTAGAAACGTTTTCATCTTTTGGTGAAGTGCAACAAACTTTGACCTCTGGTTGTCGCTTACACAAGAAGGAATGATGGGTAATACTGTGTCTTCCGTTTTTAAGGTGGAATGCTACACCAGAGAAATTTGACGTGGATGAAAAAGAGAGGATATGTTAAACAATATTTTGAAAATAAAAAGTTTCAAGTTCACTGAATTTCGTCAAAAAATGCAGCTTTAGTAGAAAGCAATTTGAAAAAAATTAAAAACCCCTGCTGGAATCGAACCCGCGATCTGCAGTTCAGAAGGCAACGTGCTAACTTACTGAGCTCGTCGGCTAGGCATTTAATTTTGAAAGGGATTGATATATAACCCTGCTAGTGATATTTTCATCCATATTTCGAAAGGAAGTCAGCCATTATGACGATGTAGAGATCTACCTCAAGGTCATATCGGAGAGTCCTGTGACTGTCATATCATGTTGGGTCCTTAGCGAAGTAAAGTCACTAACTGTAAATGCCATAAGTATGATTATCAATTCATTGACTGTATACTTTTAACTTCCCGCTTGAGAATTTTTCACTCATATAGAGTCGCCACCATTGCCGGTGAAGAGCTGCAAAATTTAGGCCTATGCTCGGCGCTAACAGCCTTTGAGCATGGAGGGGTCTTGATCGTCCAACACCTGCTATGACACTCGGTTTTTTTGCGGTCTCATATTTAGTCACCTATTACGACAAGCAAGGGCTACTGAGGACCTATTTTAACCCGGATCCCCATTTGACTAAGGTACACTAAACAAGTTACAACTGTGTTGAGATGCCAACACAAATGTCCCCGAACACCTCCCCATGTTCGAAATGGTGACAGAGATATATATTGATTATTGCCTGGCGTCAGGCATAACTTAGGTTTAATATTTGCATGCTCCGAAACTGTGCGAACAATACAACATTAAAAGGCAACAATGCATGTTGAAGTATTTGATGCCTTCCATAAGAACAAATCTATAGCATTTTTATTAGTATTGAAAACATAAAAACAAGTAAAAAGGATTAATCAAGCGGGAGCATGTTGCAAATACGAACAATCTATAAATATTGCTGATGTCACTGTAACATGGAACATTCCAGTGCATGCAAAGTTTCAAAGTCATCGAACATCGAAGATCCACTTCTTAGATGGTTTGTTTCTCGCTAAGAAGCTTATGTTGAAATGTGTAATCTCACCCGGGTATACATGTACATGTGTGTGTGTGTGGGGGGGGGGGGGGTCCTATTTCACTAGGTTCCGGGTTGTGTGGGTGAGTGATCCTGTTGTGATGCTATTTCATGGTATACACAGACGTGCCGATGGTTTTGACAAGTCAGTCGCATTTTCATCATCTGTTATCAATGGGTACATAATTTGACATGCCATTACATCTTTATCTAGTGGAATTCATCCTCTAATAAAATTTGTAATCATGATCGAAATATTATGGCATTAAAGTTCTACATGTGTAGTAGTTACGGCTATACGAAACGTGGACATCGTCTGGATAGTTCAGTGGTTAGAGCACTTGATTAGTGATGCAGAGGTACCGGTTTCAATCCCCGGTCCAGCCAGATTTTCTCCTTCTCTCCTTTCCTTTTAACACATGTACAACGTACCCGGGTTGGCACTTACTTGCATGGACAGCAATAGAATTGTTTTGTACCTAGATACATGTATATGAATGGGTATGGTTTCAAAACTATTGAATATCAGAATATATTTATGGGAGATGAAAATCTCGCGGTACATCTGTACCCGAAAGTAATAGGTTGAGAGAACCCCCCCCCCCCCTTTTGCGGGGAATCTACATGATATAGAGGATTAGTTCCATTTATTCTAAAGTGTCATCTAGACTATGACTTGAAATATGATATATGAAGAAAAACCCAATGTTTTAAAACTTCTTTAATTACTTGGCGTTACAAATACAAGAGAACTGTGTCTACAATGTGCAACAATTCTCATACATTGTAATTCTAACATATTGTAATAATCATATCCCTCTATCTTTGTAATGGAGACTATCTCTCTCCACTATGTTGTTTTTGTTGATATGTACAAGTGTATATAATTGTATATATGCTTGGTGCTAACGGAAAATGGCTTTATAAAATGGAATAATCCTTGACGGGGTTACACTAGACTATAGAAATATTTAGACATTTTTGGACGATCCATATTATACATTGAAATGTTTTTATAGATTTTTTCTTGCCAGCATTTAATTAATTTTTTCTGATACATCCTCCCCATGCTTCTGAGGCGTATTTATTTGATTAATCAAATGAATTAAGTAAACATTTCTTTGGTTATTATAATAACACCCCCACCCCCTAAAATAGTGAATTTTGAGGAAACATCATTTATAATTCTTCTATAAAAAATCGACTTATGTAGGGTACATCGTGGTGAATATGTATCACATATATTAACCACTAATACATGAAAGGAAATTATTTTAGTCAGGCAAGCTTTTTGGAATGCTATTACTTGTGATTATGATTACGTTTAACACGATGTTACCTTCGCCTATTTGTATTGAGTCAAGAAATCAATATATCTCGAACTTGACTTATTATGCGGATAAAGGGCCAAATGTCTTTCCATGATGCTCAAGTCTCGCCTTATCTTTATATAGTTACCTATTTGTGTCGGTCATCAACCAAGAGAAAGTTTTCTACAGACTGGAGATATATCACCTCTTTGGCAACAAAATCAATATATCTCGAACTTGACTTATTATGTCATAGTCACTTTTCATCTCGGCAGATTTTTTATGGCGTATTCTGCTGGTTTTTTGGTTGTTGTTTTTTTGGTTTTTGTTTGTTTAGTTTGTTTTTTGGAAAAAAAATTAATTTATCAGTTCCTGTTTCTCTCCATTGTCCTTTAGAGTTCCTTAATGACCGAACAGTCACTTATTGGAGGGAAAAAGTGTCGATAGTGAACACTGGTTAAAAGAACCTCTCTTACATTTAGAAATTGTCTGTTCACTCGACGGGGCGCTACATTTTCCTCAATACTTAATTTTGGTTTCAATCAATCAATACGTGTAAATTGTTGATAACACCAGCAATGGAAGTTATGAGTTTCTGTCATTACTATTCTTGGGACTCTGTCTTCTAATCTCAGCCTCATAATTTTTTGATTGATTGATTGATTATTTCTTGTTTTACGTCCCACCCGAGAATATTTCACTCATATGGAGACGTCACCATTACCGGTGAAGGGCTGCAAAATTTAGGCCTATGTTCGGCACTCAGGGCCTTTGAGCAGGGAGGGATCTTTTTCGTGCCACACCTGCTGTGACACGGGACCTCGGTTTTTCCGGTCTCATCCGAATGACCGCCCCATTCAGTCGCCTCTTACGACACACAAGGATGCTGGGGACCTATTCTAACCCGGGCCCCCACGGGTCCATAATGTTTTGAAGACTGAAGCTTGAAAGATTTTATGTCATCGTCTTTTATAATATGTTCAAATCTTTAATGTTGATTTTAACGTGATGGGAGCTTGAAACAGATTTCTGTACTGACTTAAGATTGAGTGGGTGTTTTCTATGTAACATAAAGTTATCAGAAAATTGAAAATTTAAACAATTATACGTATGGCAGTATATTTATCTTTTTTATACATTATGTAAATATAGAAGATATTTCATCAAATTACATTATTGATGAATTATTTTGGGGTTTTTTTTTATATGCCCCATTCTCTACAGGTAAATCATTATTTATATTTCCCCTATTTTTTTAGCACGTATGTTCCAAATAGTTCACGCGCGTTCTTTTTGCTGATTATTTACATTAACGGACCTCCATACATCAAGCCATTAATTAATATTTTACATTGGAAGTTATATTTACTAAGGTGCTAATCCAATATTGTATGTTATGCAAAGTCGTACTTTGTAGAAATTAACTGTTCATTGTACGCTTTATTCAATACTAGCACTTAGCACCTGCCATAATTACATGTATAGGTAAGGTCAATGACAAGGCACCAGTGGAAAAAAATGTATCTTTCAGTCATGTAATATTCTACTTTCAATATGATTCTGTCTTCTATATCCCAAGTGTATTGCTCATCAATGTCCTTTCTGCATTCTCTTAAAAGCTATTGTGTTCCGTCTGCATTAATACAAAGTAATGCTGTAAGGAACACAGTTATGGCTATATACTGAATTTGCCAAAGATTGATAAATTCAAATTATGATCATATCTTGAAATCGCCAAATAAAATTGTCAAACAACCGTCGTTTACCTTTATTTTTTACACACTTTCAAAAAATCATAGTGTAAAAAATCCCCAGAAGGGAGGGGGGGAGTAATGTGTTACTGGCCCATGGTCAAAAATACTTATAGACACCCCCCCCCCCCCCCCTAATTTGTAGACAAATAATGGATCTCCCTGTCCTGACAATATGCAGATCTGTAAATGACAATAGGCATACAAAGTTTCAAGTTCTATTAAAAGCCATATTAAATAAGTGTTCACAAGATATTTTACATCCATCGACCCGACATAACTTATAGATCCACTATATAACTACTATTAACTAGTTGAATAATAATTGGATTCTTAAATTCTGTCTTGACAATATGCACATCAATTTCCAGTCTATCCAGCCCACGATAACTTAAGAGAAAATAATTGGATCCATTTGACTTTCAACAACAAAGTTTAAAGTGTATCCGATAAGCCATATAGGAGTTCTATGTGTTATTCCCATCCCTCTTAGATCCACCATAATTTTAGTCCCTCCCACCAAATAGAAAAGCAAACAAAACAATAACGGATGTGTTTCGGTTTTAAAGCAAAAAATTAAATGAATTTTCTGAATAATAATATCATATAAATGTCTTGTACATGTAATAGTCGTGTATCAATTCCATCAATTGCAATTTGACGTTTGGTCATGTTGAAAATGTTAAATTCGTATATAAGATCACAGTAAAATTATCTCCCTTGGACAGAACGGCATTAAACAATTTTCATATCATGCATTTTCTACCAATCACAACAGAAAGAAAATGCTTAGTCCGGAGATTGTAAATTACTTCAACTATGTATGCCGTCTTCCCTGGAATAAACTTTCATATTTTGACTGTAGATTTGTAAGATATAGTGATTTTTGGAGATAATTTTACATGATGGAGTAGACCCGTGGGGGTCCGGGTAAAAATAGGTCCCCAGCATCCCTTTGCTTATCGTAAGAGGCGACTGAATTCGGATGAGACCGGAAAACCGAGGCCCCGTGTCACAGCAGGTGCGACGCGATAAAGATCCCTCCCTGCTCAAAGGACCTGAGTGCCAAGCACAGGTCTAAATTTCGGAGCCCTTCACCTGTAATGGTGGCGTCTCCATATGGGTGAAATATTCTCGAGTGGGACGTAAAACAATAAATAATCAATCAATCAACGGTGTTAATAAGTTCACACATTTTATAATTATTTTTATACCTTATTTTTTTTTTACTTTTTATAAGGAATAAAGTAGTCTTATTCAGAAGTCTATAACTTTTAAATTCAATTCATAAGCATATAGCATATATCCTAAATATCACTAAGTAAATATGGGTTTAATAACTTATGATAATTGAAAAAAGACCCCCCCCCCAAAAAAAAAAAAAAAACTAACTCGGAACTCCATAATCCTGTGACCTATTTCGATGCAGTTCAAAAAACTTTAAATCTGGGTCACCGTCTATGCAACATTATGTAGGGGCAAATGTGAGATACAAACAACACACTGATATAACATTAAAACTAATAAAGGACATCATAATGCTACTTAGTATCAACTGTTGGAAGGCCAAATTCGAATAGGCCTACCCGCGATTTCGATTGCAGGCATGCGATAAATTCAGTTCTGCCGACTGATCAGACTTCACTCACCAACTACAGAAAAATACTCGCGTGATTAACCTATTTTAAATATATTGTATTTTCATTGATATGTGTTCGTTTTTCGATTAAAGAGCTTGTAATGTTTTAATTGATGAAGTAGATCGACCGAGTTTCGTCGACTGTATCTTGTTAATTTAACATCATGGAGCACAACGAGTGCTAATATAGCACCCAACCACCATCCAACGCCTCAAGAACGGAAAATCATATCACTTCAGTCTCATCGAATCTAGTGTAAACAATTGTCAGTATGACTTCCTGTATTATGTTATATGTTTCTGCTTGCGTCGCTCATTGGAATTTTGTTAAAGCTTGGGCAGCAATATGAACATGTAATTCGATAACTAGAACGGCCCAATACACATATAAACTCATACAAAAAAGCATTATGATTTCCTCTGGTAGACAGAGGAAATCCGGAAGTTTCCCCAACATCAAGCAAGGCAAGAACCATGGTCTTCTTTACATTTCCTTGCTTTTGATCCTCAACGCATCAGACACAGAGACTAATCTAGGCCCAAGAACTCCCAAATACCCGTGCCAGATATGTAACAAAGCTGTCACGTGGAAACAAAAAGGTTTGCTCACAATGGTACCATGCAGAATGCATGCACATGTCTACCCCAGAGTACATGTCCCTTAATAATGTATCATGGCATTGTACAAATTGTGGTATGCCAAAATTCACCACCAGTCTATTTGAGTCAATCATTTTGGACTCATCTAACTCATTCGCAACCTTAAACACCAGTGACAGTGCCAGTCAACATAGCCCAGTACCACCTATGTCTTCCTTATCACCACCTCAACCCATGACAACCAAAGGTAATGCCCCACCCACCATGAAAGTTACTATCACCAACTACAGGAGCATAAAGAACAAACGTGAGGAGGTAAACATAATTGAACAGTCTGACCCGAGTGTGATCATTGGAACAGAAACGTGGCTTAACCTCTCCATCAACAGCGCTGAGTATTCCCCACCTAATTACGACATCATCAGGAAAGATGGATATGGTGGAGTTATCATAGCAGTAAAAAAGACTTCGTTACTGATCAAATTGAGATAAAATCAGATGTTGAAGCAGCATTTGTTAAGTTACAACTTGGGAAGAACCTACCCCTCGTCATAGGCTCTTTATACAGACCACCATCTAGTGATAGAGAATATATGAATCGCCTTTGTAGTGTAATGGAAGACATCTATAGCGAAAACAAAACTGCTGTCCCATGGATTGGTGGAGACCTGAACCTACCAGACATTAGGTGGAACACAGCATCTGTAGAAGGAAATCGCGTGACCACAAACATCAGCACTCGATTCTTGGGACATGATTCAGGCATGCTGCCTGGAACAAGCAGTTAATTTCCCAACACGGAATGACAACATCTTAGACTTGTTCCTCACCAATCGTCCGAGTCTTATCAACAGATGCATGCCCATACCTAGTGTATCAGACGACGATGCAGTTTTCATTGAGTCATCAGCTAAGATAGGTAAACCTGTGAAACGTAAGATCCACATCTAAAAAAGGGCAAACCTCAAATCAGCATGTCTCGACTTTCAAGATCGATTCCTGGGGACCTACTCCCTTACGTCACCTATGGAATATATGTGGCAGGACATCAAAACCACACTTACAACAATACTTAACTCATTTGTCCCATCTAAGATGAGCAGCAGTAGATTCAGCCAACCTTGGATAAGCCGAGACATCAAAGTATTATCCAGGCGTAAAACGAAAAGTTTCCGTAAAGCTAGGAGAACCAGAAGACACAAAGATATACAACGATACAACATTCTGAAGAAAGAAACAAGATCAGCCTGTAAGAAAGCATATAACGAGTACATCAACGACATCATCTCCCCGGATAGTTTTTGGGGCTTTATTAACAGCATACCTACATGTATGTTTATCAATGTATAAGCATATATAGAACGTTATTAGCTGCCATGTTTGATATGTTTGAGTCACTTCAGAGTACATTTCACTACATATTCCAGAAGTGTGTCAATCAGATGTGGATTCTCAAAAACTCTAAAGAGCTTATAGAAACTTCAAGTCACGAGATTTTTCTAAAATTGACTGCATCAAAAATATGATTTCTCCACACTTTATACAACAATTCCTCACGATAAATTAAAATCTAGGCTTTTCAGATAATTGATAATTGCTTTTTAAAAAAACGGCACCCGAAATACAAGTTTCTGGTCATTGGGAAACAAGATACATATTTTGTCAGAAACCACTCTGATTGCCCAACAAGTACTCTGAAGAAGATATTAAGAGCATGCTTGGTTTCTTATAGATAATATTTATGTAGTCTTTGGAGACCATGTCTTCCAACAATCTGTTGGTATTCCCATGGGCACTAATTGTGCCCCTTATTGGCAGACTTATTTTTATATTCATTCGAAGCAGATTTGTTCAGAAACTGTTACGGGATAAAACAAAAAAAACTTGGCCGTGTCCTTCAACCTTACTTATAGTATATAGACGATGTCTTATCAATTAACAATCATAATTTCAAATTATGTCATTTTGATATATCCTGACGAACTTGAAATAAGGACACCACAGAAGCTGACAGATGTGTGCTCATATTTGGATATTTTACTTAAATTGACTCTATGGCAGACTGACAACTACATTATATGATAAACGAAGATTGACTTTGACTTTGCAGTTGTCAAACTTTCCTTTTTAGTGGTGATAATGTATCACTATACCTGCTTATGGTGTGTATGTCTCTCAGGTTGAATTCGGAATAACTCGGCAAGGCATGCCATGTGGCTATGATTATTATTGTTAAAGAGACGAGTGTGCACAACTGTAACAGACTCAAAAAAAAAAAGTTAGATGTTGGCTGGTAGATTTCAACTAAGTTCAAAAGCTCTCAGTTATCTAGTCATAATTACGCAATATTACTAGGTCTGCTATAATGACCCTTTGTTTGGCATTACCAAATTATCATAAAATACATGATGGCCTTTGACACTTGATGTTGTTTGCAATACCTTCTGGTTAGAGCTAATTTGCTAAACTGTCGACATTTTGCAAATAGTCATTTGACTACGGGTTACCACCACGTTTACTTTGTGTTTCGACTACGGGCTCACAGGGCGGTGTGGACCGGCACGCGAGAGGATGCTTACTCCTCCATGGCACTGATCTGGCCTTCGCTTTCGTCGAATTGCTGTTGCCCTACAACTCGATTTTGTATGTGTTGTTTTTTGGACTATGATTACGTTTGAATACTTTGTTACTTCGCCATTTGATATATGTTTGGGTTTTTTTTTTGGTTTTTTTTTTATTACCATGCATTTTATAAAGCACATTGTATTTATGTTATTATCATGTATATAGGGAGAGGGCGGTCTGGGTTTTTAGAACTTGTGCCCGATCCCTTTGTAATTTAATTACAATAAAATATGTTCAAACCAAAGCAACAGCAGAAATAAGGACAGCACATGATCTCACCACTAAAATCAACTGATGGATTTACATACTCGGACCCAACATCCAAAGCAAACATCCTCAACGACCAATTTGGATCTGTCTTCAATGTAAACGAACCATCCGACAACATCAAAGATATGGGTTATAGTGACATGCCTAGCATACATATCACAGCCAATGGTATCGAACAGCTGCTTAAAGGCCTCCAAATCCATGAAGCTACTGGACCCGAGGGTATCTCAACAAGACTGCTGAAAGAACTAGCATCATAACTTACACCACTCTTCATGATTCTCTTCGGTGCCTCCGTGGCGCAAGGAGCCATACCAACAGAATGGAAACCGAACACTTTCATGGAGTATACACATAAGCCATGTGGTCAAGAAGGCAAATAACACTCGAGCCTTCCTACAGAGGAACATCTACCAGTACCCACAGAAAACTAAAGGTCTTTGCTACAAGGCACTGGTAAGACCACAGATGGAATATGCAAGCATCATATAGGACCCACATACTGCATTTAACACCAAAGACCTAAAGATGATACATAGGAGGGCGGCCAGGATCGTTACTGGTGACTTCCATCCAACTAGTAGCGTATCAACCGTGCTACACCAACTGCAATGGCCAACGCTTCAGGAACGAAGGGCAGCTGGCAAAGCCATCATGATGTTACGCATCATTAATGGATCGGTGGCCATACCAACTACCCACCTCTTTCCAGCAGCTGCAGTAGTCCGAGGACACAGACAGCGCTTTTCAGTGCCATTTGTCAGAACTTGATCTTTCCTGGCAGCATACGACTGTGGAACAGCTTACCATCCACCATCATAGCCTGCAACATTATTACCACCTTCAGACAGGAGTTGCAGGCCGTACAACTTCGATAACCTAACTCTACAGCGTTTCCGTTTTTAATTGTATATACCAATTTGTTTTAAACCTCACCTGTAAATATGGGTCTGCTTGCACCACAAATGCACATAAAAGTACAATACACCAGAGGTGGTCTGTACAACACCAAAGAAGACTGGGCTCTATTCAGGTGTCCTACTTTTACAACCTTTCCATCAGAACACGAATACGATCCCGATGAATATAAATTCATTCACACGTTACGAAAATTAAACTTAATCTGTAGTTTGCTTTGTCACTCTGAAACTACAGTGCAAGTTTCCAATGAATTCTCGCAAGCAAAACGGAAGAAAGTCTGGAAAACCAATGGGAGACAGATAGTGGGATGAACGGAAAACTATTAAAGTGCCCTTGGTTTGACAAACACCGCATAAGTCATTTTAGCCTTTGACAAATAGAGCTTAGAAATACAGAAACAACGAACTGCTTAATCGTTTCTATTTCATTTTGGCTCAACCTTGAATCCCCCTATATTCTCATTCGAATGCAAAACCCACACTAAAATCATTTTGTTGGAATGAAAATCATAATAATTTTGTAAGGGTAAAAATCAGCTGTGATTAATAATTCACAAAATTTCCTAATATACTACTCAAAATTTGATAAGGATCATAGATCTCTTTCTGTTTAAAAAATTAATAACCGCATAACTGGCAATATTGTATCCAAGTGAAATCAAAAACGTCTTCGACAAATTTGCAAGCATTCCGTATTGATAAAAGTTCATGCCATTCATGGATTTTTATTCATAACCTGAGTAAACACGTTTCTAAGTCAAATTTATGTCTTTTGCGATGTTAGTGGTAAATTACACACATATAACCTAGTGATCCTTATCAAATTTGAGTAATATATTATAATTATTTGTATGTCATTTCACGAAAGCAATGTAGGATAAATTTTCAATTTCTTTCTGAGCACGTAATGTTGCACATAAACGTGACGAAGCCACTATGGAAAGAGCCCGCGTTTATTTACTCGGTAAACTCCTCCCTCAGACTTGTGTTTGTTGTTTGTACCACTAGATTAGGAAACACGTTCGTCATTATAGACCGTTATCTGTCCTGTTAGTCGAAACATAACAATTACTAGTATCTTCAAATTTTTGTGATATCTTTATATTTTAGGAAACCCATATTTGCATACAAAGTGCGTATAATACCACAGTGACAAAAAGTGAAAAATGGTTCGAGATGACTTTATAACAGCAATGTTAACAGAAACCCATCATGACAAAAGTTGTGAATTGTAATACACACCCGCCCTCTATCAGTATATGTGGTCAAGAACCTCCATGTAAAAAGCATCTGCTCACATCATACATGTAATACGTTACTTAAGATTAAATCAAATTCAATGGTTAGATATGCATATTCAATCAATCAATACTATAAAACAATTATTTGGAAATTATGGTTGCAAGACAATCTCGTACAATACAGACAATGCATAAAGTAAAATAAAATGCCTGTATTGGAAACATGCCTCGCTCTCTACAATAGAAGTTACATTTGTATAATTATGGAGCGCTTCCGGTGACGGATCAATCGTCAGACTGGGGAATGTGGGGGAGTTGTTTGTCGCCTAACGTCAATCCTTGCTTTCTGTTATCACACGGGTGGACCTCTAACATAAAACCTGGTAATAGGATATTTATTGGGGAATATGGACTTCTGCATTTCGGGTATGCAACTTGAAGGAAGCGTTAAAGATGAAGTTTAATGTTATGTGGATACTTTTCTTTTTGATACAATCGGTGTTTAGTTCATTTGATCCACGGTCATTTCAAAAAGCTGGATGTTTCAGAATGGGTAAGTACATGTAATTACTGCATCGATTACGTCAGTGTTAAAACTAAATGCTGTTGATGTACTCTAACGAAATGGAGAACTTACAAAAAAATGTGTTTTCCGTAATTTGAATTTTACATATGGAATTGTTTCACGCTAATTTGTCTCTATGACTGTCTCGTGGGAAATCACCAGCATTTCCTGCAGCTATTGAAGTCATACAAGAGGAGCAGCAAAACATTTAATTTCTGTCCAAATATTTAAGAACTTTGCACCGCCTTTTAGCTGAAATTTTTTTTCTGAGAGGAACTTAAAATGTAATATTTCAGCAAATATTCTCTTTACCTTCTGACATTTACAGAGATTGTTGGTTAAATTTTCACCAATAGAAACATAGCGTAGTCCATGCATACACTGCATTTTCTTTCTATTAATCCCGATATACCTTGTACACGATGAGTTTGCTGTAAATTCATTAATCATTTTTGAAAGATAAAGAAATGTGAGTGAACCTTTAAGCTTCCTTCCATTCTGGTTCCCACTTGAAGGCATGTTTCAACGTAAAAGCAAAGGAACCTTTTTTTAAATTGTGCTCTAAATATCAGAAAATTAATAAATAAAACGGGAAAAATAACGAGCGTCGCGTCTCGTTAAGAAGTGACGTTTCTGTCGAGTTTGATTTGCAGTATTATTGGATGATAATGTCTATCCGCCATATATAATTACTTTTAGGAAGACACTTATGGCATGACTACTTCCATCAATCTGCACATTTAGATATCTAGTAGTCAATATTGACATTATTTCTGTCGTTTATTGTTTTTTTTAAAAGAAAGTCTGCCGTTTTTCTTTCTTTAAAAAAATGAATAAATCGTTCTTTAGCATGCATTGTACGCGATGTACGTTTTACGTTTTCTAAATCAATTTCTTAAGGGAAAACAAAAGTTGATCGGAAACGTGTTCTTACAGATAGCTGCGAATATCAATTTACTCGGGTGTAGTTCAGAAAGTGATTCGAAAACGTACATTGTAACATCTGGGTTTTTTTTTTGTTATCAAACAAGGGGGCACCCTCACNCTTACAGATAGCTGCGAATATCAATTTACTCAGGTGTAGTTCAGAAAGTGATTCGAAAGCGTACATTGTAACATCTGGGGTTTTTTTTTGGTTATCAAACAAGGGGGCACCCTCAATTTTAAGCGTGGTCTGATGGTAAACCATTCTGCATGTAAGTATACGCTGTTTTATATATATTTCGAGAATTTTTCAATCATGTAGAGCCGTCACTAGCTGTAGGTGAAGTATGCTTAATGTTCGGAGTCTTATGAAAAAGGGATCTACATCGTGGCAACGCTTGAACTATACCGTGACAACGCTTGATATCTATCGTGGTAACGCTTGTCGCGATACAGAACCTCCGTCGTGGACCGGGCGCGGTGGCTCAGTGGTAGAGCTCTCGCCTCGTGATTGGGAGGTCGTGTGTTCGAGCGCGTGCTCGCACCCGGCCGCGCCAAAACTAAGACGTGAAAATAGTAGTGATTGCTCCTTCGCCAAAGGCTCGCATTTAGAAGTGAGAATCACGGGTCTTTCTTGTCGAAGGAATAGTCACTTCCTTGCGATGATCATCTTAATTTTGACGTGGCGCCGGGACCAGATTCAACCTGGGACCGAATATCCTCGATCACCAGTATGCAACTGCAAGCAGCCTAAATGTGATTGGTATTTCTAATTTTGTTGACCTCTTTCCGAAAGTTCAGTTCCAGATCGTCATGAAAAGATAAAAATGTTGTAATTCTATTGCCACAGCACCGACACCAAGTTAGTTAGGGTTTTAAAAACGTATAGAGTGCAAACAGAACGTTAATCCGATGTTTAGGTTATTCATGCATGATCCCTCCTCCTATAGACAACAGAGCTCATACGTAAGATATGATTTGTAAATTTAGAATCCCATTCTGAGTACAAAGTTGAGTTCGCATAAGTTTGTGGATCTGATGAAAACACATTAAATGTAATCAAAATGTTCGTTAAATTGTTACAACGAAAACAGTTTTTAAAAGTAAACGGAATGGATTTCAATTTGAATATTTTTTATCTATCTTATAGTAATGCATAA
>CAJDSM010021312.1:0-21075 GCA_903981925.1 Ostrea lurida
TTCTGTCATCAGAATGATTCATAATTACCGTACAATTTGCTAGCTAGGAACCAGAGTGTCCAGATTAATAAGGCTCCACTTTACAGTTTATTATCATAGAATATTGAATGCAGCTCATACTTTCTGAACCCCGACACTAAATTACTAATTGATTGTCAATTTTTTGGCAATATGAAAGAAAATGGCAGGATATATAATTGTCTCATTGTATATAGATCTATAGTAAATTCATCATTCCTTTCAAATTTTATAATTTGTTTTTGGATGACAATCACTAGTTATTTATATACATGTACACAAGTTGTTTCAAATTACAGTTTGAGCCAAATAACACAAGAATATTTGATATTCTAAAATTTAAAGTAATATCATGTAAATGTTTTTGTTTAATTTTTTGCAGAAAGATGGACATGAAAATGACATGTTCTTCATGGTTACTGCCCTCTCAGAGTTCACAAAGAAATTGATCCTCTTGGCTTTCAAGAACATGCTAACCACTTGAGCTTTTAAAGACAGTGATCACAAAGAGAACTGGCTGTGATTCTGGATGTTGTATAGGATAAAACGCAGGGGCTGTTTTTAAAGGCAAATCACTCTATTTAAATGATGCAACATGTATGTATGTTAAAGTCTACATATTGGAGCATCAAAGAAAGCAAGACCCATGACTGTTAACACTTTTATTGAGTGTGCATTATACAGGACTGTTATATATGTTGCAGATCGATAATCTCCGAGTACATGGAATACTACAACTCATTATGTTTGTGATTAAAGTATTGTTTATTTCCTCTTCTATTTGTGTCAAGCATAATCAGTAATCTTACCAGAATGCATCAGCATTATATTTCCAAGACATACACTTACAGCTAAATCCATTAAAATGACTGTCAGAACATCAATTTTGGTCAAGTCAAAAACAAAAAAATTATTGAAGTCGCATTTGATGCTGAGGTGGAGCTTGCCACTCTTGATTCAGTGCTGGTGTAAGATCATAAATATTTGAATTGGCGGTGTCCTTTGACAAACTCTGATACCAATGATGTCCTAAATGTGCTCAATAGAGTTCAAATCCAGATTATTTCCTGTTGTGGTACCACCCTACCCTTGGGAACAAAGTTAAATCTATACTACCTGAGGATGACTGCATATTAAGATATTACTTATGACATTGTTCTTTCCTGTATAAAACGTTTATCATTTAATATTCATGATGAGATAACAGCGATTTTGATTGGTGAAAAATTCATTTGATTTCTGCAACAAAGAAAAGCTGATTTTGACATCATGTTGTGTATTGATATGTGGTATGAATTTGAAACTCGGGTCATATCATGTTTTATTATTTAAAGTGAATGTGTAACAAGAACTGTTTGAGAAACATAAATGCCCCATGCGTGCAAAATTCAAAATGGCTATCCTGTTAAAGGTATTATGGAAATTGGTGCTTTATACAAGGCAAACTAATCATAAACAAAAAGGGTAAAATCCTATTCATCATGATAGATGCAAATTGAACAAAATACAACATATGACAAATCTTTAACAGTTTGAAATTGGCCAATCAGATTGACCTTGATCTTTGGCCATTGACCCAAAATTATTAGGATCATTTACTCTCTAAGGACAAACACCTGTACCCAGTTTAGTTGTTTATCAAGCAAAGGGTCAAAAGATTTTTAGCGCAACACATGGGGTCAAAACCAGTGATTTGACCTTGACCTTTGACCTTGTGACCTAAAAATCAACAGGGATCATTTAATCTCTTAAGGACAACCCCTATGCCAAGTTTGGTTGATATCAAGCAAAGGGTCGAAAGATATTGACGGACAACACATGGGTTAAGACCATTGAATTTGACCTTGCCTTTTGACCTTGTGACCTGAAAATCAATTAGGACCATCTCTCTCTAAGGATCCTCGTTACAAGTGTTGGTTGATATCAACAAAGGGGTCAAAAGATATGAGCGGACAGCACATAGTCTACAGACTGACACTTTGACCTTTGCCATGTGACTGAAAATCCAAAGGAATCATCTACTCTCTAAGGACATCTCTGTACCAAGTTTTGGTTGATATCAAGCAAAGGGGTCAAAAGATATTGAGCGGACAGCACATAGTCTACAGACTGACCACTGTACTCTTGACCATGTGACCTGAAAATCCAAAGGAATCATCTCTCTCTAAGGACATCCTCTGTACCAAGTTTGGTTGATATCAAGCAAAGGGTTCAAAGATATTGAGCGGACAGCAATAGTCTACCGACTGACCTCACATTGACCTTCGACATGTGACCTGAAAATAAATAAGATCATTACTCTCTAAGGCACCCTGTACCAAGTTTGGTTGTATCAAGCAAAGGGGTCAAAAGATATTGAGCGACAACACATGGTCTAGCAGACCGACCTCTTGACCTTCGACTATGTGACCTGAAAATCAATAGGGATCATCTACTCTCTAAGGGAACCCCTGTACCAAGTTTGGTTATATCAAGCAAAGGAGTCAAAAGATATTGAGTGGACAACACATGGTCTACAGACCGCACCATTGACTCGACCATGTGAACCTGAAAATATAATAAGGATCATCTACTCTCTTAGGCAACCCCTGTACCAAGTTGGTTGATATCAAGCAAAGAGGTCAAAAGATATAAGCGAACACATGGTCTACAGACCGACCGGACAGGTGCAAAACAATATGCCCCCTCTTTTTCAAAGGGGGGCATAAAAATATCTAAATGACAAGGAGTAATTTTTTTTTGTTGGATGGTGGTATACCACCAAAAAAAACCTGCATTATAAGTTATATGCAATAATGCAGTTTTCCTGGGTTGTTATGCTACCTGAAAAATTCAGTTGCCATCTTGAATATTCATCCATCTGTCTGAGTTGATATCTCCTAAACCTTTTCTCAGTTTTGAGATTGATACATTTTATAACACATGTTCCTTGAGACAAGGGCTTGTGAACCCAGGTCTTCCAAGGTCATTTTAGAAAGGTTAAGGTGACTGAGATTATGTAAATGATCCTTATTTCAACAGTTTATATATTTAATTTCCGATATCCTAAACCTTTCATCTTAAATAATCACAAATATTCCTTGAAGCAAGGTATTATTGGACCAAGGTCATATCAAAGGTCAAGGTCACTCAAAACATATACCTTAAATGGGGAAATGCCTTATTTTGAAGAAGTATCCCACAAATAAGTAACAAGCAAATGGTTTTCAGACAAAAGTTACTCAAGGGTATTTTGGAAAGGTCAAGGTCACTCAAAACGTATATCTTATATAACCAAAAAATTCCTTATTTCAAGAGTTTTGAACAAGTATTGATCATATATCACACAAAATAAGTAAGAGGCAAATTACTTTCAGCCAAAGGTTACTCAAAGTCATTTTGTAAAAGTCAAGGTCACTCAGTATACAAGCCTTCATTTCAACAATTTAATTAAGGTATCTCAAGGTGATTTCTGAAAGGTCAAGGTCATTCAGAAGATATACCCATTATGAGAAAAAGTTTCATATATCAAGTTTCTTTTTTTAACAGGTATCGATCATACGTTGAACAAATAAGTAAGAGGCAAATGGCTTTCAATCAAAGGTAATTCAAGGCTTTGTAAAAGTCAAGGTCACTCAGGGTATACCTTGTATATGAAAATAAACCTTCATAACAACAATATTTCAAGTTATTGAACTTTTGATATAAGATCTCTCAAGGTCATTTCTGACAGGTCAAGGTCATTCGGAAGATTTACCTAGTAATGAAAAAAAAAGTTCCTTATTTCAACAGTTTTTAGCTCGCCTGAACTGAAGGTTCAAGTGAGCTTTTCTGATTGCCTGTTGTCAGTCGTCTGTCCGATAACTTTTCACATTTTTGACTTCTTCTCAAGAAGCACTCAATCTAACTTTGTACAAATCATCCTTAGGTAAAGGGCATTCAAGTTTGTTCAAATTAAGGACCGGGCCGGTGGGCCCCCTTCACAATGGAGATAATCACGAAAATGCAAAATAAGGTGGTGTTATTTAAAAATCTCAACAAGAACCACTGGGCCAGAAAAGCTGAAATTTATATAAAAGCTTCCTGATATAGTGGAGATTCAAGTTTGTTCAAATCATGATCTCCGGAGGTACGGTAAGGCCACAATAGGGGATATAAGTTTTACATGCGAATATAAAGGGAAAATCTTCTCAAGAACCACTGGGCAAGAAAACTGAAATTTATATGAAAGCTTCCTGATAAAGCGGAGATTCAAGTTTGTTCAAATCATGACCCCGGGGGGTACGATGGGGGATCTAAGTTTTACATGCAAATATCCTTTCAAGAACCATTGCACCAGAAGAGTGGATATTTATCTGAAAGTTTCCTGATATGGAATAGGTTCAAGTTTGTTCAAATCCTCCCCCCCCCCCTTGTAAAGGTTAAAGTTGCTCAACATTTACCTTTCAGTTCTACTGATATTTTTGTTTTTCTTGGTATACCTTCATCCAATGAAAAATCATTATATTCATTCCTTAAATCACCTATTGTCACTTCATTCTATTTCAGAGGACTATGGTTTGAACAAACATCAGTAACTGTTGATGCTTGCATATTAATATGATTAATCATGGCGCTGGAACTTACAAGGAAAAGATTTCTACCATTTCTTAATTATTTTGCGTTTGAAAAGGATGTGTTTGTTCACTTGAAATATAATGCAACATGGAATTAAGGATGTCATATAGCAAAAAATTTGAATAGCAATTGAAGGTTATAAGGCAACATGAAATAAAAACTATCTTACACGAGTAGTATAATTAAAGTTAGATTAAATACAAGAAGGATGCATAGAATTATCGCATTCATTCCCTTCCATAATACTTCGGTCCCTGTAATCTCAAAATCGATATGGATCATCTCCTCAAGTAGAACAGTGTGCAAAGTTTGATATATGTCAAACTATGCATCTTGAGCAGAGCTTATCTTACTATGTCCAGTTTTGCCCTGTGACCTTAGAATAATGAGGTCGATCTACTCTCTAAACCACTGTACAAAGCATATTGTCTTTCTAGTAAAGAGTTCTCATTACAAGATATTGAGCAGACAGTCTTTTGTCATGTCCCGTTTGACCTTGTGATCTAAAAATCGATGCAGGTCATCTACTGGTAGAACCAGTGTACTGAGCTTTATGTCTCATGCAAAGCATTCTAAAGATATTTACTCTAGCCTACTTAGGATGAAAAAGTTCGTTTCGAACACTGGTTGTCTTTACCAGGTCATACCAAAATTTACTCATAGGTAAACTATGTACAATTGTTGACTGTGTTCAAGGACAACAGCTGTATTGTTTGACCCGAGAATGGATCTGAAGCCTACAGCTTAGTTCTAAAAAGTATTAGTTTTTTATTATAAAAAAAATTTAAGGTGTATGACAATGTTTTACTGTAAAAGTGGTTATTTACGCGTGGGGAAAAATTACGCGGTCAGGTAATGTGCGCGTAATTTTCCCCGACGCGTATTGTTAGCGCATCATATAATACTATATGCTATATTCTGTTAACGCGTATTTTTCCCCCACGCATAATGTTGGACATGCCAAAACGCGTACTTAACCCCCAGTGTAAATAACCACTTTTACAGTAAGTTATGTTGATATAATGTTGAATAAGCCCAGACACAAAAAGAGATATTTATTGCACAAAGGCATAAGTTTATAACAAACACAGTAAAACTATCACTCTACTCACAAATATATCACAGATAATGAGTCTCCACATTCAACCTGTCACTTATAAAGCCAAAGGTTATACACAGATAGATCAGACTAAGAATGAAACGCAGTGTTCAGTTTTCCTTACCTCACAATGTATTCTGATGTATGATTTCCAATAACAAATAAAAGAAAGATAATTTTGAATGTTTCATTGCGATTGTTGGCATCATTTGTTGTAATTTAATTACAGACACCTTTACTGTATTATATAAAATGAAGAATTAAAATAAAAATCAACCGACTGCATCTTTACAAGGGAAACTCTACAACAGAAGGCCCTGATACAATGCTTGATTTCCGGTGGTCCTAGTAACATGAACATAACTTTAATGCAAAAAACTGTGCATTGTATAAAATACAACAAGAAACA
This sequence comes from Ostrea lurida, assembly GCA_903981925.1. Classification (NCBI taxonomy): domain Eukaryota; kingdom Metazoa; phylum Mollusca; class Bivalvia; order Ostreida; family Ostreidae; genus Ostrea; species Ostrea lurida. The sequence continues at coordinate 6,123 of CAJDSM010021312.1, forward strand.
GAACATTATACTTCATTACATGTAGTTGTGACATGATCTTGACAAATAAACCGTTGCAATATTTCACAGTTCTATCAAAAGTATCCAAAAATTCATCAAAGATACTGTTACAAGTATACATGTAATTACCATACAAAAATACCAACAGTAACATCAACTTGAAACAATATCTTAACAACACACACACACACACACACACACACATGATTATTGAGAGTATATATGTACCAAAATTGAGACAGTCATAATAAATATTTCAATAAATGTGGTAAAGGGATTTTGATATAAACAAATTCAAATTTATACAAAATGAGAGAGAATTTAATGGTTTGTTACAGTTCAAAATATGAAAAAGAACAGCCATAGTTTTAGAGTGAGGTAGGTTTAAGATGAGATCTGGTTGCATAAACAGTATAAGAGTTATTTCCCTTGTGCAACACAATGATGTGTAAACATTTTGATATCTCGGCTTTAATATCCATTTTTGAATGACTTAAGCTTTGTTTGAGAAGTAACATTCAGTTCAGGTTTGTGAAATACCCTCAAAATAAAATGTAAGTTTCCAACAAATTTATGGCTCAAAAGACGAGGGTCTGACTGCCACACAGAGGATGGAAGATGATTCCAATGTACCCCCACCCTTCTTGGTATGCATTGCAAAAAAGATGGTTAACTATACTACAGAAATAGCCTAGATGTGTCTGAGAATATTATGCACCAAACTATCGCTTTCATCTTGACACATGACTGCTCAAATGGACCAGAACTTTGACATTAACCTTTCCATTTTCCAAATCTGAAGTCCTGTATTTTTTTTTTTCAAAAGCTATGATAAAATTTATACATGTAGACAAACAGACAGAACATAAAATCCTTAATGTAGAAAAAAATTCTATTTCAAAGAGTGTTTTTCTAAAAATAAGTAAGAAGACGCATTCACTCAATCATTTTGGGTACAAACAATATAAAGAAAATGAGAGCATATCTGTCACTGATGAATGAATACCAATCTTCAGCAGTACATGCTGAAACTACATACATGTATCACCATTCGTGCACCAACATACAACACTTAATACCTAACCATGACATATTGATAAATGTGTAGAAATTAATAGCTGTTTTTTGTTTAAAACACACAGCTGAACACAGTAACTCCAATAGTGATTGTGAGATTGACAAAATAGGTTCAAAATATGACTAGAGAGATCTCTTGAGTTAAAAAAGAAAAACAAAACAACAATTCTGATCCAGACAATACAAAGTTAAAAAGATCTCCTACTGAATCAGTTAATTATTAAAACAAGTACAAATATAACTAGTATATAACAACAAAAATTGAGAATGTAAAGCAGTGTTCAATGTCCTGATAAAATCTACAAAACATTAAAAAAGAAAAACCCACATCACATTATGTCTTCACCAAATTCTTCATTTCATAGCTGTTGTATGTCTTGAATATGATTAATATAACAAGAAACTGATTACATATATACTAGTAATAACAATGGTAACATATATATAATTTCCATACCCAAGTGGTTAACATTTGAAAACTTTGGTTAGTACCTTTCATACTGCACAGTTTTGGCTCAAAATTGAAACACGGACAGTAATAGTGTCAAAATAAGCAGCTGAAATCACTCCCAGATAGGCCAATTCTAACAAACTTCTGCTATATTTAAATCAACTTTTCAAAATTAGTGAAATATTTATGCAGCTTGATTTCTAGTAAAAAGTGTCAGAGAATATTTAGATAGTGCAATAGATGACCACAATGAATATTGGGACAACAGTATACTGATCACAATTGCAATTGATAGGATGAATTTTAACAAAATTTGTGACCCTCATACAAATATGTATATTCCCTTTCACATGTATATACAATATTGCACAACAACTGAGCCTAGTAAAGCAAGGAACACCTTATAAAGTAAAGTAGATCAATATCTAAAAGACATTTAACAATGATTACAGCATAACTTTACAAATACATATACACTATAATATCATAAAAAATTATAACTGCAAAACAGAGCATCTTCTTAACATGGCATATGGTAAGACAGCCCCTGCATGTGTTATTCAAATCAGAACATGGGGATTTTTTCCCTTTCTAATCCAGTGACCTTGAGCTCTTTTAAATCTAAGGTACACTTGAAAATCCCCCAGGAACCAAACAGAAGGTTTTAAATAATGTATCTTAGTCTGTGCATCTGAAATCAACTACATTCTATAACACAAGATTATCCCTAACAGACCATAACCTTCTATATTTCTTCATTAAAACTGATAGAAACCCATATCTTGATGCAAATCTTTCCTGAAAGTTTGAGAAAATTTGAAAAAAGATCTTGCACAAGTAATTTTGAAATTCCTTTTATAGTGACCTAGACTTTTACCTGGGACATTTATTTTTTTCACCTTGTCTCTCAAGATGGGTATTATTCCTGCAAGTCTGATAAAACATAGTACAAGATGTTGTTTAAATCTTGTACACAAGTAAACATACCAACATAGTAGGTACATATCAAATGACTATATCCATCTGTAACTCTTGTCACAACAGGATAATGGTAAACGAAATAGAAAATTCTCACCCTCTTATAACAGAGATTAGACCAAAAGTTCCATTCGAACTACAACATACCAATAATTTTCACATTCAACCTTGGACACACAACCGTTCATGACTACACCCTCTATTGCCACATATTCAGACATTACTGCCAGTGTCCCAGCATGCTCCTGATGCCTTCACCGCCGGTACACACTATGTGTGAAGAGGTCCACCTCAGACCAAGAGATTCATGACAAGTGGATTGTGCTGAACAGAAGTAGAGATGGTCATCACTGGGTTGGTTGGCAATTGGAGACTGGCTCAGCCAAGTCTTTTTCATATTCACACAGCGCTTGATGAATGAATTCATATTGTTCATGGGTTTGTATCATTCCACCTCTACAAAATAATGGGCGGGGGAAATAATTTGTCAAATTCATACCCGGTACACAAGAAAAATTTAGAAATCTTGTCATCACATGGAAAATTGTGTCTCTGTTACAAGGTATGGCCTACACATGACATGTACAAACAGGATAATTCCTGTATACTGTACAATCATTTAAATTTGTGGGGGCCAATTTTCATGGATTGCTGAATTTTTTGGGGTTTGTGGGGACATATATATTTGTATGAAAGATGACTCTGGAATGTTGTTTGCTTTTGTCTTTATTCATTGAGGATGTAAATTCGTGGATGAGGGGTACCCACAAATTCCACGAAAATTGAGCCACCACTAATTCTAATGATTCCACAGTACCTCTTCATATGTAAATAATTGAAAACTTCTCAAATTAGATTCTTGTTACAGTAACTCTTCTTACAACAGAGATAATAAAGTAATACCTATCACTCCTCATGTTGCACACAATGCCCAGCACATCCACAGAATGCTCTTCCCTCAGTTGTCTCATACCCGTGCTGATAGCAACAAAACAGCCTGTCCTTCCAATGCCAGCACTGAAGAAGATGAACAGACAGATTCATTAAATTATTTCATTTTAAGAGGGCATATCTGTTCCTACACAAAAATACATGTACAATGAATATTATTATGTCCAAATCATATTAAATATCACATAACATAATCAATAACAACAACAACAACCCTTAAATATTACGAAAAAACATGCATTTTATGTGTCTATTCCAGCCAGGTAGATCTAGTACATTTGTAAAATACCAGAGAATCAAGCATGACTAAGGCAATAGTTTATTGTGTTTTATTCAAGTCTCTTATTTATTTTCAATAAAATGAGGATGTATAGAAGTCAAAGTCTTTACAATATATTCATGTGTCCCTATTAAAGGAAGTTCAACTCCCAAAATGGTTGTAAATTTACTAGTCCTGCATACTAAATTGAAATCAATGATTCAAAATTGATAAACCCAAGGACTGCACAAAGATATCAAAACAGATGGTGGAAACAAATCTGTGTATTGTACACATAGTATGCATTTGTCATCAATTCACCATCAGTAGAACCATTGTATCTAATTTGATACATTAAATTTAAAAACATCAAATATTTAGTTCATCATGTGCTAAATTGACAAATTCATCATTAAAATGTGCACGTTACACACCGTATCATCTCTCAATAAAGGTGTTTGTTGTTTGCGACATAAAACATTGACGAACTTGTTATTGTAATCGAAAAAAAGGCATATAATGAAATTCCAACACAGTGTGAGTGACACAAAATCATATGAAAACACGAGTACAACTGCACCTTACAGTCAGATTGTTTGTTGCCTATGACATTACACATTATAGGCATGCTTTATTATGACTGAAATAGGCATACCATGGACTTTTAAAAATTCAAATGTAAAAATGCACCAATCCATATTTATATCTAAATTTAATTTCCAGAGCACATATTTTGTGTGCCAATGCTGCCAGACATCTGTAAAAACTTCTATTAAATAACTGTGATCATAGAAATGAAAAAATTCATCGGTTCGTTTGAGCAATTGAACATTATACTTGTGGATCTGCTTGTTCATCGGCTGTAGACTAAGATGGCGGATAACGTACCTGCCAGTTGTGAACAATGACGGGCGCCTCTTTGCCCCTGCCACTTCTCCTCTATACCGGCGGAGTTCCACCTCCTGAATCAGCTGTAACAGCATGTGGGGAGACTGGGTCGGTTTGTGGTCTGGCCAAGCGGTATACCAGTAGTGCAGTACGTGCTGTACCTCTCCCTCACTCTACAGAAATCACAAAGTTATCTTGTATCTTGGAATTCACTCTACAGAAATTTTATTTGCAAGTTCTTTTCATTTCTAATCATGACTGAAGCTCATTAAATAAAGGAATATTCTTTGATTTTCAATAATTTGTGTGATTCTTATTATGTCCAGTCTATTATAAAGAGTCTAAATCTCACTGTCCAACATCTAATTCACATAGGATAACTCCCCACCCCACCCCACCCCACCACCCACTCCATGCTCCTTTTCTCAGGAGGCTAAATCATTTAGCATTATTGAACTTCATCATACTGCAAATTACATTCTAAGAATTTGATTGGTTCATTAATCATTTTACCTGCCTGCAGACAGGTAATATAGATCAGGTGATCTTACTGTGAAGAATACGTTGGTGAACAATCACCATTTTGGACTCGCTTTAACAACTCTTATGTTGTCTGATGCAATCACACTGTTTGTAAAGAATGTATTACAAGGACAGATGAACCGAAAGTTTATAAATAGTGCAATTGACGACGAAGAGATACTATGATAACAAAACAAATGTCAAAGTTCATGCCATATAAATTTTGCTTCAAATAACGTCATAATAACGCTTCGATCATTTGTCTGTGACGTGTACAACTGTGACATACAAAGCTCAGATCAGTGACGTATAGCACAGATCTATATAAACTGTAATGAACCTAAACATTTGTAATAGAACAGATAGGAAGACCATGTGCAAAATTTAATTACATTGATTTCAAGTATGACAAAATTGTTATTACAGCTCCAGGCAGGTAATATGGGCCGATAAAAGTTGTGTTTCATATTTCCTGAGCCTTTGGCTTGGGAAATATGAAGCACAGTCAACTTTTATCAACCTGTATAACCTGCCTGGAGCTGTAATAATATATAGTAAAAAGGAAGCTTCTTACCCTCAGCAAAAGATGTCTTAAGATGTAACTCTGCTTGGTGAGGACTCTGTCCACTTTTACTTCAATATCTCCAAAAGCACACCACGTTTCATTGTCCTCTGGTAAGTAGTTCTCACATTTTGTCTGTCAATTACGTATGGATACAATGAGGTATGGATACCATATGGATGCATTACCAATGTTTTACAATCATCCACACAACAGTGTATCAACTACCAATTCTTCTATCACTTTATCAACAAGGCAACACAAGCGTAGTGTACCCTCACAACACAAGATTTTTAGGCAATAGTCAATAGTGACCTTGACCTTTGACACTAGATCTTGAAAATCAATAGGGTTCAGCCTTCCTTCATGAGCAAGATTTGTAGAAGGTTTGATAATCCTCTGATGAATTCTATGTCTGCTATATCATTCAAAAAATGTTTAGGCAAGAGTCAATAGTGACCTTGACCTTGAATATCAATAGGATTCATCCTCTCTTCATGGGCAATATTTGCAGGAGGTTTGATGATCCTCTGATGAATGTCCTTGCTTCTATCCTGTTCACAAGGTTCTGCACATACACACACACACATACATACACACACACACACACACATATATGATGTGTAGTTGCGAGGAGATTATCATAACTGTGGAACTTTTATTTCAATTATCACAATACATAGACCTTCTTGAATCATACATTAGCATGTGACTTTCAATAATCTATTATATGATACCCAGATTGAACTGTTGACCTACTTTGGCTTTCTCCTTGAGTTTTGTGATCATAACAATAATTGGGGACTTTTCTATCCACACCATTCTCCAGAAGTCCACGATAGTGTGGGACATCGGACCTTGTGTTGCAATGTAAGCTTTCTCCTCCCCTTCATAGCCCTGCCAAGCAATCAACCACAAAATCATACACATGAAAATAGAGTGTAATGTCTTCCTTATCTCAAATTTGAAATTAACCTATCTTTTTCTAACAAGGTGAAAGTTTGGATTACAATTTTTTCCAAGTCAACTTGACCAGCCTCCTCCATATTGCAATTAATGATATTAAAAAATAAAAAAAAATTATATACATATCTTTTTATACATCAGATAAGAATTACCGATAATCAATATATTTCTCTCATTTACACTGTATTCCCCACTGTATAAGCCTGTGTAAGATAAAGACTGGTAGAGACTCAACAACATGATAGACATGAACTAATTTTTCAAATAAAAAGTATTCGTATCATGTAACATAGCATTACTCTATTGATTATTTCCAGCACCTGAAATATGAACCTGTTTGCATGTACTGTTGTTATGTTTCATTTAACACAATACCAGTAGTTTTAATCCCCAGTCTGACGTACATCACAGATTATATTGCGTAGAAACCTTGACTTCTTCATCCAAGGAAAGTTTTTAAGTTAGTACAAATATTTTTACACAACTATACACATTTTTTTCTTTTACAAATAGTTCACATTGAGTTATATGATGTGTATCATGTCCACATTGCTCTCAAGACTTCGATCACAACCTCAACTCCATTCTAATAAATGTGGAATATACTGTATAAGTACAATGGGGCATGCAAAGTAACACTTGTATCCATTTATAAATTTTTCACAGGCCTGTCAGAATCACCGACTTTTATTGGTGGCCACTTTATTTTGTAATTCACCTGTTAAGTGGGTAACTGGTTCGCGGCGAATGATTTTCATAATTGAGCCTTTTCATTATATATGACAAATATTCAAGAACCGGTTCACAACAAGAAATATTTCTGATGATTAGATTCTCACAAAATTTTCTAGTTTGCCCCTGAACTTTGACATCAAAATCAATAACTCCTTATGGGGATATCAGAGTACCAAATTTGATGTCTATCAGGCAATGAATTCTCAGGATAATGAATGGACAATATTTTTTTATGCCCAGAGTAGTTTGACTCCTTTAATTTTGTAACCTCAAAATCCACTAAAAGTATTTAGGGACAGAGTATGCCAGGTTTGATATTTGCTAAGCAATGGGTTCTTAAGCTAGTAGACAATAATTTATTTTGTCTGGAGTAGTACGACCCTGACTTTTGACCTCAAAATCAATTTTTAGGGTAATCTACTTTTCAAATAGTTTTGAGATGTATCAAGTAGAGTTCTTAAAATATTGAGCTAACGTTTTCTTACGTCCTTAGTACTTANAAAGCTAGGAGACAATAATTCATTTTGTCTGGAGTAGTACGACCCTGATTTTTGACCTCAAAATCAATTTTTAGGGTAATCTACTTTTCAAATAGTTTTGAGATGTATCAAGTAGAGTTCTTAAAATATTGAGCTAACGTTTTCTTACGTCCTTAGTACTTATACCCCTGATCTTTGACCTAATGATTTCAAAGTCCAGGGGTCATCTGTTCCTTAGGGACTGCCAGTATACTAGGTTTGATGTTTGTCAAGCAAAGGTGTTTAAAATATATTGAGCATGCAGTCACAACTTTCTCTACCGACCTACTGGTAAAAACCAATATACCCCCCCCCCCCTTTTTTTCTACAAAGGGGGTGGTGCTATAACTTCATAATTTACATTAATCTTTCCTTGAGATAGCGGGTTTTTAAAAAATGTTAAAAATTGTGAATGAAAATCCCCGTTCCGTACAGCACCTCCTATGGCCCGTTAAATTTTCCAGCGAGATCCTCACCTTGATGTAGTTTGCGTTGATGTATGATGACAAAGGATCCCACTCACTGTCTGGGAGGATAACTCGGCTGTGTTCATCTACAAAGGAGAATAATCTGGTTATTGATAAAGTGGTATTTCTATTCATGTTAATTCACTATCGAGTAATCAATCAATTTTCAAAGAGCAATAAAGAGATAATGTATATGCAGACAGACAGAATATGAGGATTTACTAGGTATAATGGTCCGGTATCTGTTCTTCATTCCCGATCCTGCGACATAAACCTTCTCTGGGTGATTCATTGGAATTTCCTACAATCACATCAATACATTATTCTTTAATGAATACCAACATGCAAAGGCGAATGATATATTGTCCTATTTGATAAACCATGTATCTTCATTTTCAAAATCATACTAAACAGCCATGAACTACGTGTTACGAGAACATCTTTCACACGTCAAATCAAAACTGTGAGGGAACACATACCCAAAATTCTTCATACAGAGCCCGACTGTTTTTGACGGCATTCCGTAGATCTCTGCGACTGAGTCTGTTTCCAGCAGTCAGTAAATATTCAAGTGCGGTACTTCAAAAAACAATACAAGCAATCATCAAAGTTATACTTTCAAAGCAAAATGTACACCGTTTTTCCACAAACTAGACTAAAATGGTGGAGATTTACCCTTCTTTGGGGGGAGTTCCTTCCCATCGATTCTTTTCTTGGGAAGCTGTTTTGAGATCTATCTTCAGTGAAGCACTTGATCCTCGTCTACATGTCAAATTAGAGCAATAAGTTATGTATGACTACAACCTAGATGTCCTTGATAATCACTGCGAACTTAATATTATCCTTCTTCATTCTGATAACAGCAATACGGCGAAAGCACGATCTTATACAACTACTGAACTATAAAATCATAATGTACTATACTGTAAAATCATTTATTTTCGTGGGTTTAAAATTTCGTGGATTTGCCTCAAATAATGAATTCATTGACATTAATTTTCGTTGATGTACAATTCATTCATATATATATTCATTACGAGTGCAATAGTTCGTCGTGGATTTATTTTCGTTGTTTTTATTTACCCATGAAAATAACGAAATTAAATCCCCAACGAAAATTAGTGATTTTACAGTAAGTAAAGTGAAGATGGGGAAACTAAAATCTGCATTGTATAATTTCATATTTTGCTTAATGTTTATGTCTTGTTTCATTGAGATTAATATGTCTTGTTTCATTGAGATTAGTTAAACTTTTATGATTTACAAAAAAAAGTCAAGTGTCTGAATGAGCAAGACTACAACATCCTGAAATTGTATTCAAACATAAGAATATACCAAAGCTGTCGAGTACAATGTCATCAATATACAAATCATTTGCACAAGTTTGATTACATAATACACACTATTTACCTTACAACTACAACAAATGACATCTCAAATTCAGCTGCTTTCTAGATGCAGAAGGTAAACATCATTACTAAAAACAACCATCTGGCAAATGGCTACCTTTCACAGAGCCATTGAAAAATTGAAATATTTTCAACACGAACCAGGAAAATATAGCCAACTGGATGGAATTAACTCCAGATCACCAGGGTATTAGAGATTACAATGTTTGAGATACCAAAAGGTTTTCTTTCCTTTGAGCTGAAAGCTCAAGTGTTTTATCATTCAAATTCGTAGTCTAGCTGTTAACTTTTCACCATTTTCATTCTCTTCTCAGGAACCACTTCGCCACTTTAGATCAAACTTGCAACAAAGCATTGTAAGGTAAAGGGATTTCCAGTTGGTTTAAAGGAAGGGCCACGACTCCATCAAATTAAAAGATAATGAAAATAAGGTGCAGGGGTGCTAAAAAAAAATCCACAAGAACTGCTAAACCAGTAAACCCAACATTTGAATGAAAGCTTCCCTATATAAAGACTTTTAAGTTTGTACAAAGTATGAGCAACGAGCTCTGGGGCCAGGGTATGGTCAAAAAGGAGTTTAGAATCGACATAGAAATATATATAGAGGGATAATCTTTCAAAATACAAGTATGTTCACACCATGATCTCCATCCCCACCCATTGTAATGAGGCCACAAGAGGGTTTTAATATTATCCATTATATACTATCAATCCAAAATCAAAGCAATATATATATATTTTACTGCATTGTATCTACTTGAATTACACAGTAAATTATGGCAAATGATATTTAATTTTGTATTCATCTGAAACTTTATTATTTATGAAATAATATCACATATAATTCATAATTGATGTAAATTCATATTATCAGACTACAGGAAATTCTGCATTATGTGATAAAAAATTCTAGGAAAAACAAAATTTGCTTGTCTCTGTATATATAGTACAATTATTTGAAAATCTTCCTCCTAAGAACCTGATATGCAAGCATCTTCATGTGTTCATACCATAACTAAAGTCTGAATTAAGCCAGATCTATGAGGAGATTTTTAAGTATTACAAAGGATTCTGTATGAAAAAAAAAACTTTTTTAAAACCACCAAGTGACAATGTTATAAAATTAATATACAAGCATTACCACTTTGATAGATTAAATAATTTTTTTTTTTTATGTTTGCCGTGTTTTTTTTGTTTTTTTTGGGGGGGTTGTTATTTGTTGTGTTTCGTTTTAAACAACAATATCCATGGGTATGGTAGGCATGATTGGGATTTCTGATTCACTTCTATTGTATGAATACAGCCAGAATGATGATGTAAGGGCAACAATATCCAGAGTATGGGTAAGAAGATAACTGGGATTTATTGTTTTACATTAGAAAATCCAACTGCTAAGGTCTCAATATACCCCTCCCCTTGCCAATACACAGCTAAACTTACCATGGTTTAAAATTATGGTTAATGCAGAAAGTGTATTACAGAATTTAAATGGTTTCAATGTTGTGATTTCAGGATTAATACATCAAGGGGGCCATTCTGCATTGACCAAGTGCCTTTTTGTGGAATTCGGAACTGCAAATGCGAAACGAGGGACAGCTTGACTTCTCGGATGGTATTACTACTTTCACTTTAAACGGTAAGTCGAAAATATGTTATATCGAATGCGAAATACTTGAGATAGAATCAAAGAACCTATGACCAATTGGCCTTGTTGGAAAGGTTAGGATTTTTGCAAGAACTTGACTATATGTCATTATACTGGGAAAATTTTTTCTTTGGGAGTGAGAATGGGGGTCAAATTGGTAGGTTTTCATCCTTTTTGCAGAAAATTCCTCTCAGGATGGAAGGTGCTCGGGCAATCCCGACCCATTTCCAGGCAAGCACACATGTGAATCATGGACATATAAATTCTTTGTTGTCTATTTCAATAAATAAAGACATTATTTATGAAATTGGTTTCCATGGTAACAAAAATTGATCATAAAAATGAGTCCTCTCTAATAGTGAATTTCATCCATTTTCTGGTAGTCTGAGACCTAAGGTGACTAATATGGCCTGTGGGCCTCTGGTTAAAATGTCTTTAAATTGTAAAATAGTCAGGATCCCCAACTCATTTGGGAATATCCAAGTTAAGACACATCTGTGTTAAAGCTGCTAAAAGTAACCTGTACATAAACGTATAATCAAATAATTTGTATTTCTTCCTAAGCCTCTACAAAACCAATGTGAAAATGCATTTACCGTTCTAAGAGGCCTTTAGCTTTGATTTTCTTGGCTTGGGTTTGTACAGGAGCCACGCATCCCTTAGTGACAAACACCGGGTTTCCTTCTGGCTGTATCATCACCGGGTGTTTGACATCCGGTTTGATGGAGGGGTAGAAGATCTGCTGGGGCTTTAGAGCCGGGTAAAACACCTGTTGAGGCTCTGTGTACTCCTCTTTCTCCACCTCAATCTCCTCATTTTTACTCTTTTTTCGGCAGCAACAGAAAATCTATTGATAAAATTTCACATTAAAGACTTACCTTCATGATGAAGACATAGTTAACATAAGTGGATTAAGGAAGTTCACAAGTACTCTTCTAAACAACTACTACTTACTTATGAATTTCAGTTAAATTTTGAGGTACTTGACAATTTTTACACACGTATATTGTATGTAATTGAATTTACCATGACTGCCATGACCAGGAATAAACACACACTGCATGCAGCTGCCACATAGGGGAAGTAACTTTCCGTCCAAAATTTGGTGGATGTTAGCAAAGGTCGCTGTAACCAGAAACAGATTATCAGTCCTTACATAAGGAGCAACATGACAAAAGCAACTCTAGTGCACTAATAGAGGAAGTATTAATATTCAATGTCATGACCTTTACAGTGCAAAGGGCACGTACATCAATCTTTTTGCATAAAAGCACCAGTGTTTCATTTGTGTGTTATACCACCTTTCAATATTTTGGATATGATGCAGGTGATAAGATCGAGGCACAATGTATATATGCTTTAATTGCTTTTAAAAGATGTACATACTTTATATACATTATTTACGGAACTGAAAGCTTATTTTGACCTAGGTCATATACACAGGGCTGCACAAATGAGATTTTTCTAGAAGCACTTGCCCACGCGGAATAGTGAATGACCAAAATTCACTTGCCCATGCCCTGTATGTTTACTATGCCCTACCCTGTAAAGAATGAATTGTGAACAAAAAACTAAAAACGGTAGTTGTGACATACCATTTAATTTTTGCTGCCCCACTTCTAGAAACTCGCATTGAACCTCTAACCTAGTTTCATGAGATTTATCTTTGACTTTGAAACTTTCTTAGTAAAAGCCTTTCCTGCTGCAATTGTCTACCTAAAACATATTGAATCTGCTCGTTATATTAATTTATATTGGTCTAGGGCAAATCTCATAATGACAGATTAAACTGGTTCCAACATAGCTGACTAGTTTTACTAACGAAAGACAACTAGTCATGATGACTATACTTCGATTTCAGTGGCGAATGTTTGAAATGTTTTTATTCTATTTGTTTACTGACTGGATTTTTCCAAGTTAATTGCCCACGGGCAAGTGATTATGAAAAAATTCACTGCCCAATCCGCCCATCGGCACAAAAATCCCACCTGCCCCGGGCCGTGGGCATCGGGATTATGGTCATCCCCTGATTATACGATATAATCATAACTTGGTGCAGGTTTAACGCTTTTAAATTCCGCAGAAGCGGCATATATTTGCGTAAACTGTACAAGTTAGATTATCTCGAATAACCTAGGTCAAAATTAGCTCATTCCTATAATTTAATTTAAAAAATTGTATTTCACTTTGTGTGATGAATAACTTGCCGAGATAATTAAGAAATTTGAACTGAGGCAGACGAAATTGCCGTGCAACAGGAAAGTGGACAATAACGTCAAATGCATTTGGACTCAATCTAGGAACATCACAAAGAGCAAGTTAGATATCCAAAATAATTGATGTTGCTCAATCGTATTCAGCCAATCAAATTGCTTGTAACAAGTAAAATTATTATTACAATATCGAAAATGGCAATTGTATGGTGGTGTACAAATTCAAATAAAAGAGAACAACTTTGAACCAAACAAATTTTTTGATTCAGAATCCTCAGAAAAAAATCTTATGTAGTAGCTGTATCATCTAAAACTTTCTTTAAAAATCAAGCATATGTATGTACCTGTTAGAAAATTTACATGCATTTAATACATATTACAAATTCAGATAAATTTACATCCTTTTCCAGCATTAGTGTTTGTGATATAAAGTACAACCCACCTAGCCTCTAATATATCCCCTTTATCTAAATGTACGTAATTTCATCACATCAACAATGATACATTCAACAGTTCCATATTTCTTAACTTAAGGCTTCCTCACCCTCTGTTACATTATAAATCACTACAAAGTCTATTGGTATTATGCACAATGTATTCAGTTATATTATGTAAAATCCATATCAATAATACTTTAACGCATTAGAATCATACCAATATTCCCATTCTTTAACATTTAGTAAATACGTTAAATGGGAACAAAACCTCAACAATTTAAAAGTTTAGTGCGTCAAGACCGCAAGGTTTCCAATAATGAATCGTATGTGCACTCTGCAGCTTAGTTTGCATCAAATCAATAATCATGGTGGAACACTCTGCAAGAATTAGTATGTACACGAATGGTTATTATATACTGTAAAGGGCTTTAATTTCACGGTGCTAAAATTTCGCGATTTTTACCTTTTGGTATTTCGCAATGGTTCAATTTTCATGGATAGTATATGAACTAAAATTGAATCATACTCCCAAATACAATGAATAGCGCTATGGCACTTCGCGATGGTTTTATTTTTGCGAATCGTTAATATAGATCGTTAAATAAATAAGCGAAACTAACCGGCAGAGCACATATTTTCCCCTTTACAGTATATTTGCTGGTTTATCTGTGTGTTCTTATTAGTATGACCACAGTTCTGCTTTTTTAGAAGTGAATTCATCTGTACACACACAGCCTGAATAAACCCAATCCTCCCTTCATCAGAATCAGCATTTCAGCAGTATCTTCCTTAAATTACCACAATACACGTATGATCACTAAAGCAAATGATTGCAGGATTGTACAAGCAGAACAAAATAGACAAAATAAGAAGTT
>CAJDSM010021313.1:9839-21588 GCA_903981925.1 Ostrea lurida
ACAATTCGTAAGGGTCTGGTGTAGAATAGGTCCGCCCAGCATCCCCTTGCTTGTCGTATAAAGGCGACTGAATGGCGGCATTCGATGAGACCGGAAAAACTGAGTGGCCCGTTCACAGCAGTGTGGCATGATAAAAATATCCCTCCCTGCTCAAAAAGGCCCTGAGTTGCCGAGTACAGGCCTAAATTGCAGCCCTTCACCGGCATTGGTTGTCGTCTCCATACCTCCAGACCGGAAAAACTGAGTGCCCGTGTCACAGCAGGTTGGCATGATAAATATCCCTCCCTGTCAAAAAAAGGCCCTGGAAGTGCCGGAGACAAGCCTAAATTTTGCAGCCCTTCACCGGCATGTGTCGTCTCCATACCTCGAGTGGGATGTTTAAACAATAAATAATCAATCAATCAATTGAGTAATCGTTTATCTCATGATTAATAAATGTTAATGATTAGCCATATTGAAAGAGTATGAGGGAATAATCCACATATGATTGATTTTATATCAATAGAAACATAATATATCATTGATGTATATTAAATTCGGACTGTGATTTAAATCTACAAGAAGGGAAGTGTTGGTTTTATGTTATTAGGTTATATGATATACTGGTACATTAACAAATTATTGTTTTAGTGACTAGGAATTGTAGATTGTACTATGTACAACATCAAAAATATTGTGTATACACAGAATGATATATTTGCCCCGTTTTATTTTTGTCCTCGTTTTTGAGCTAGCTAGCAAACTTCTTCTCTCATTTCTCTACACACAACTGTGTCAGAAGACAAGTTTAAAATGGGCAAAAGCTATTTGCAAGTGTAGAAGAGCAAAGAGGGAGAAAGAAAAAAACACACATAAATGAACATTTGACCAATTTTCAATTGAATGTCAACCAACTTTGTGAAATTACATACTCAAAAATAAGAATTAGTTTAGGAGTTAAAATAAGTGTTTGTTTACAGTATAGTTAATGAAGTTGCTTGCATTTTAGAAAACTCAAAGAAGCACTTTATAAATTCCATTCAAATATTTTGGCAAGTGAGCTACAGAGTTTATCAGATAATGTTTAGGAAAGAATGCACTACAGACATCAACATCAGGACTTTTGAATCATTTACAGATGAGAACATTTTCAGTTTGTATAGTGCTGTAGGTGAGGGTCGTGTCTAGTTTTACACTGATTTGTCAAAAAACCCTTTTGAATTTGGGATCAAAATCACTCGCAGACCATAAAAAGCATTACAAGAGTTTGATTTAAGATTGGGCAGCAGGTACAGCCTATTTTAGTCCTATCCCTGCAAGGGATTGACTCACTTTGCTGATCTCTGTTTTTTTCTTCAAATTATGCCCCTGGGGTTAGGTTCTCAGCGAGGGCCTGTACAATTGTGTGGTGTTTGGATTGAAGTTGGTTAAGTCTATGAGCCTGTTGTTGCTGGTTAAGTCTAAAATATGTGGAAATTTTGGTGCATAAAGAGTGGTAGAAAATTTAATTATAATTGTTTGAAGAACGGCAAGAACAAGTGACGTGGTGAACACTGTGGCCCATGGTCTCGTGTTGTTTTGTTCTTGCAAAACATCAGAAAAAAATTACATGATGTAAAACAAACTTGTTTTATCCAATATCATTTGAACAGCTGCATAACCCATATTCATATTTGTTTTGATTTGCAGTGCCCTTGCTGCTCCTCTTCAATATCTCAATAAAACCGCTCTAAAGGAAGCATTCCAGCTATTGAAGTGCCAGTGCGGAATGTCTGCATAGACAAAATATTGGTAAATTAAACATTTTTTCTGATATAAAGATTGTTCTTAAGAAAGGAATGCTGGTACTGAAATTCAAATACCTTATTATTCATGGACTCAGTTGTGTGTTGTTGACAAGGCATAATCACGACCAAAGAGGCCAAGTCCCCTTAACCAATCAATGAAGGAGATCCCTGTAATAAACTTGTTTTTCTGAGGTCCCAAGTGACTGAAAATAGCCAAATGACATATGTAGTAAAATAAAATATCATTTTGCATATTGTAGATTTGTCTCTTACTAATAGCACTTGTTTTTCTTGCTTAGTGAAACATACGTAAGATTTGGCTTTTTTATTGTATAATGCCACCTCCGTATTAATTGAATTCAACATATATATGCTCTTGCTTCAGAGATTTCGCAAGAACATCGGGTGGAGTTGTACTTTGTGAAGAGTGGTCACCCCGTGGAGTTCTTTGATGTGGATAAGGACTGATACCCGTCAGTGATATCACACCAGATCTCTTGGAATATCTGCAGAAGAGAATCCCGTCTATGAACATTACCATAGAAACAAACCAGGTTAGAAAAGAATTGAATACAAATTGTTGCGATGTTACAAGAATATGTCTAGGTGAAATTTTTAGATATTTGTAATTAGCTTCATTTATTATTGTTAAGATGAACTGTACATCAAGTGGTAAAAAAAATTCCAAAAAAAGAAATATTAATCGATAGAACTAGAAAGTATTCCATGACAAAATGTAGAAGAACTAAATAGTCTGTGACTTGAAATAAGATTGCTGTGGAGAGAATCTTCATTAATCACAGTAGATATACCTATAAAATCGTTTGTTATCATATGGAAGTTTGTAGTGTATACAGGCTTTATTATAATACATGTAGCATAAATGTAAATCTGGTCAATTTTTCCTTGAATCCATGTTAATTAGCATTCTCTTATTAAATTTGCAGATATTCAATTATTTATCGATAGACTTACACACCAATATGAAGAAAAAATGATATAGATTTGTTGTAAGATTGTTCAACAGTCTACTGTATTGTACTAGTATGGTAGAATGATATAATGAATTTCTGTGGATGTATACATGTATACCACACTATCAATACGTCCCTCACATTAGGTAGTGTGTTTATCTAATCAGAGACGTAATTCATATTCAACCATCAAAGGCCAAACAAAACATCATTTAAAACCATATTATGTCCAACTTAGTAGTTGCCTACATTTAGCTTTGATGTGCCCAGAAGTCTAAAAAGATGCCAACGATACATATTTCCTCTTCCTTGCCTGAAGCAGACTAATCTACACGAAGAAAGTTAATTTCTGTATACATGCTACAGTAGTCCCCACGTGTGCCTTAACCGCAATGCACTGTCTATGTTCCCCAATTTCTAATGTTCGCATTCTTGCTTTGTGATTTTTCATTAAATCTTCGTTATACAATCCAGCTGTCTCGACATCGGAACAACCCCGCCCATTCTATTGTGTTGGCCGATAATAAGTTCACCGATTGTTTTACAATATGGTCTTCTTCAGCTTACTAATTACAGGATTGCGACGCGATTTTTCAATCTAATTAATGTTATTTTCTCTTTCCAGTCAATATCAAACATGAGAACAATTTTTCAAAAAACAAATATGGATCTTCAGATGGCATCTGGTCTTCTACATGTACGATGCGTCCCGAATATCAATGCCGACTTTACTTGACGCAGCAGACTATTGTTCCCAAATCCGTTTATAAGACTGATTTTACCACTTCCTTTAGGTTGGTTTTAAAGTTAGGCTAAAGCACAGACAAACATATAGCATTAAAAATAATTTACTCAATGAGGCGGGAGAATAGCAGCACACATACGAAGAACATAGTATGTGTTAATCCAGAAGGAAAAACTTCCCGATATACACGATTGTATAAGTGATGTTTTGTGTCATTGTCCAACATAACCTTTAAAAAAACAATCAATACCTCTGCTTATTTGGTTCGCTTGGAGATTAAAAAAAAAAATACATGAAGCTGTATAAGATGGGAGAAACAGTTGATGGATATGAACAAGAGGTATCCTCCCTAGAACATGATCAAATTTACACTAATATAATTGTTTTTAGGCGTAAATATTGATTGCTGTTAGAATCAAGTTTGGAAGTTTATTATATCATATCAAAAATATTATTTTAGATTGAAACTCATGATAGTGAAGTATTGTATAGTCTTCGGATAATTGCGATGTAGAAAATAATTATTAAAGTGAAAATTCTGATTATTTTCTGTTTCAGCACAAGGAATTAAACTTGTGAACCCAAGATGCATTTGGAAAGTTAGTTAAGTTAGACTCCTTTGTGCTTGAAGGGCCCAGGATGTTGAGACAGCGTTTAAATAAACAAGTTTAATTAAATGACAGTGGCGGATTCCAGGAATTTGGGGGGGGGGGCTCTAAATTCGTCCTATCGGCATATACAACAAATGTCACGTAGTAAAGAACATTGATCCAGTGAGGTGATGTTGGGGTAATAAAAATCTTAAATTGTATCATGTATTTCTAAATTTACATTTTGAAATGCTTAAAATTTGATACATGACTAGTTTGTATGCATAATATCTATAAAGATTACATGAAATAATATATGAACATAAAAGGGATCAAATTTCTTGCCAGCAATTCTTATATATAGCTTGTTTTACAATATCAATCAGAACCTGTGTACAGCGCCGCGGACCATGTTAACACCTGTGGTTTCTACCTGTCAAACATTGCCGTGACACGGATTTAAACGTTTTTATTACTCACCAGGTTTGAAGCAGATGTAGTTTCATTTCTTAGGTTAAAGGGACATGGGCAACGTTTGAACTAAAAATGGTTTCAAAATTTAAGATTGCCAATTTTAATATTTACAATGCTTGACTAAGATTTCTAATGCTTATCAAAAAATTTAACGTCAGCTGTTGACTTCCAAGTGAGATACAGCACTTACAATGCTTTGTTATGAAACAAGGCGCCGAGCCATGATTTTGCTTACATATATTGAAATATGCTACTAAACGTTCCATTTAAAGCAGATTTTTTTTTAAATAGAAGTTCATTTTAACACAGTAAACAGTTCTAGTGTTTCTCACATCTCATATTGTTTGTAAACATTGATATTTCTATTGAAGCAATCTTTGTATACATAAACAAGGCTCGAACCTTGTTTACATAATCGAAGATTGTGGTCTGTATGTTACTTGTAACTCAAACAACTGACTTTTGAATTTTTGCTGACCACTAGAAATAACTTCATTAAGCATTTTAAAAACATCAAAATTGCAATCTAAAATTTGAACATTTTTAGCTTCAAACGTTCCATGCCCTTTAAGGCGGACCAATGTACGCGCGGGACTTACCTACTACTCCAGTTCACCCATGGATCATAAACACAATTTGGCCTATTTGTAAATAGTATTGAATCGGTTCATTTCTTTTTCTTGCAGTTTATCAATATTGTAATATGAATAATAAAATTCATATTATTGAAAAAAAAAAATAGATATGATTCATGGATTGATTATTGTGTTCAGCAGGCGTTTAAAACTTTAACCTGTAAATTCCAGAGCCACTGGCTCTGAGTATGTCATTTCTGGAAGCCCACATATAAAACTAATGGGCTAATCTCTCCCTTTTTTCACCGGCATTGTCGTCTCCATACCTCCAGACCGGAACAAAAAACTGAGTGCCCCTGTCACAGCAGGTGGCATGATAATATCCCTCCTCCTGCAAAAAGGCCCTGATGCCGGAGTACAAGCCTAAATTTTGCAGCCTCACCGGCTGGTGTCGTCTCCATACCTCGAGTGGGATGTATCAATTGGAGTAATGTTTATCATATGATTAATAAATGTGTAATGATTAGCCATAGTGAAATGAGTATGAGGGAGATAATCCAACATATGATTGATTTTATATCAATAGAAACATAATATACTCATTGATGTATATTAAATTCTGACTGTGATTTAAATCTACAAGAAGGGGAAGTGTTGGTTTATGTTATTAGGTTATATGATATACTGGTACATTAACAAATTATTGTTTTAGTGACTAGGAATTGTAGATTTACTATGTACAACATCAAAAATATTGTGTATACACAGAATGATATATTTGCCCCGGTTTTATTTTTGTCCTTGTTTTCAGACTAGCTAGGCAAAACTGTCTTCTCTCATTTCTCTTACAACACAACTGTGTCAGAAGACAAGTTTAAAATGGGGCAAAGCTATTTGCAAGTGTAGAAGAGCAAAGAGGGAGAAAGAAAAAACACACATAAATGAACATTTTTGACAATTTTCAATTGAAATGTCAACCAACTTTGTGAAATTACATACTCAAAAATAAGAATTAGTTTAGGTTAAAATAAGTGTTTGTTTTACAGTATTTTAGTATGAAGTTGCTGCAGTTTTAGAAAACTCAAAGAAGCACTTTAAATTCCATTTCAAATATTTTGGCAAGTGAGCTACAGGTTTAGCAGATAATGTTTAGAAAAGAATGCACTGTAGACAGCAACATCAGGATANGTGAGCTACAGGTTTAGCAGATAATGTTTAGGAAAGAATGCACTACAGACATCAACATCAGGACTTTTGAATCATTTTTACAGATGAGACATTTTCAGTTTGTATAGTGCTGTAGGTGAGGGGTGTGTCTAGTTTTACAACTGGTATTTTCAAAGAACCCTTTTGAATTTGGGATCAAAAGTCACTGCAGGACGTCATAGAAAAGCATTACAAGGAGTTTGATTTAAGATTGGGCAGCAGGTACAGCCTATTTTAGTCCTATCCCTGCAAGGGGATGTGACTCACTTTGCTGAGTTCTCTGTTTTTTCTTCAGATTATGGCCCCTGGGGTTAGGTTCTCAGCGAGGCCTGGTACATGTTGGTGTTTGGATTGAAGTTTGGTTAAGTCATGATCCTGTGGGGTTTGGGTTAAGTCTAAATATGTGGTGAAAGTTTTGGGGTGCATCAAAGAGGGTAAAAATTTAATTATAATTGTTTGAGGAACGGCAGAACCAAGGTGACTTGTGTGAACACTGTGGCCCATGGGTCTCGTGTTGTTTGTTCTTGCAAAACATCAGAAAAATTTACATGATGTAAAACAAACTGTTTTATCCAATATCATTTGGAACAGCTGCATAACCCATATTCATTTTTGTTTTGATTTGCAGTGCCTTGGTGCTCCTCTTCAATATCTCAATAAAACCGCTCTGAAGGAAGCATTTGCCAGCTATTTGAAGTTGCCAGTGGGAAATGTCTGCATAGACAAAATATTGGTAAATTAAACACTTTGTTCTGAGATTAATAGATTGTTCTGTAAGAAGGAATGCTGGTACTGAAATGTCAAATACCTTATTATTCATGGACTCAGTTGTGTGTTGTGAAAGCATAATCACCACCAAAGAGGCAGTCCCCTTAACCAATCAATGGAGAGAGTCCCTGTAATAAACTTGTTTTTCTGAGGTCCCAAGTGACTGAAAATAGCCAAATGACAGTTTGTAGTAAAATAAAATATCATTTTGCATATTGTAGATTTGTCTTCTACTAATAGCACTGTTTTTCTTGCTAGTGAAACATACGTAGATTTGCTTTTTTATTGTATTAATGCCACCTCCGTATTAATTAATTCAACATATATATGCTCTTCTTCAGATTCGCAAGAACATGGTGGAGTTGTACTTTGTGAAGAGTGGTCACCCCGTGGAGTTCTTTGATGTGGATAAGGACTTGATACCCGTCAGTGATATTCGACATCCAGATCTCTTGGAATATCTGCAGAAGCGAATCCCGTCTATGAACATTACCATAGAAACAAACCAGGTTAGAAAGATTGTTAATAATTTGCGGTGGTAA
The DNA here is from genome assembly GCA_903981925.1 of Ostrea lurida. Lineage (NCBI taxonomy): Eukaryota > Metazoa > Mollusca > Bivalvia > Ostreida > Ostreidae > Ostrea > Ostrea lurida. The sequence goes on from CAJDSM010021313.1 coordinate 17,480, forward strand.
AGATATTTCTAGGTGCATTTTTAGATATTCGGTAATTAGCTTGTTTAATTATATGTTTAAGATGAAGTACAATGAGTGGTAAAAAATTTCCAAAAATAAGAGATATTATCGATAGAACTAGAAGTATTCCATGACAAATGTAGAGATAATGTTGTACTTTGAATAGATTGATGTGGAGAGAATCTTCATTAATCACAGTAGATATACTTAAGTTTGTTATTATGGAGTTTGTGTGTATACAGGTTTATTATAATTACAATGTACATAAATGTAATCTGGTCATTTTTCCTTGAATCCTTGTTATTAGGGCATTCTTGTATTAAATTGAGATATTTTCATATTTATTGATAGTTTGCCTAGATTGAGAAAAATGATATAGATGTTTTTGTGTGGTTTCACATGTTACTGTATTGGTATTGATTGTGAATGTATAAAGTGAGTTGTTGTGATGTATATGTATTACACCTGATCATTTGTCTCCGATAGGTAGTGTGGTTATATATGAGGCGTAAGTCATTGTTTCTAACCATCATGGCCAACAACAAACATCATATTATTACCATAATGTAATTAGATGTTGCCTAATTAGCTTTGATGTGCCAGTCTGTTGGGTATTTTCTCGTCTTTTCTGAAGGTCTTGAGCCGTTTAATTTTCTGATATGTCGTATCCGTTTGACACACATTTGCCTCGGGGTTGGCTTTAACGGGTGGATTATATTGGGGGGGTAGTACTAACTGGGGTCGTTTGATTATGCGAATATCATAAGTACGCAATTGGTCCTTAATTTGTCACGAATTCCAAATGTTGTCGCATTGTAGTTTGCGTAATATGATTTAGCTGTGGGCCGTTATCTCGGTTCCGCTGAGTTGTGACTAATGATTGTTTACTACGTAATACTCCAATTTACTGCAGGATAACCCGTATTGCCGTTTGAGTATAGGGTAATTGGCAGAATGGGGGCGGTGGAATATAAGGTATTTGACATTTGTCTGGGACACGTTGGCGGTAGTTGCGGGGGTGGGATTCGGTTTTGATATTCGTAGGAACGGGACTTTGAATTTTTGTGATATGCGGCTGTGGGGAGTATGTCGGATTATCGGGGGGGGGGGGGGCATTTATAGTGGGGATCACTGTATGTATCTAATTAAAGATTGGCTTGATTTCAAATTTGCAGTCTTCTACTTAATTGATTCCATGTCGTATTCATGGAATATATTAAGTTTTTATTGTATTTTCATCATGTTGCCATGAACATATGTTGTTTGGTTGTACGTTATTTCTTGGTGGAAAAAAGATTTTAAGCAGGATTTTTTTTTATACCTTTTTGCAAAGTGCATTTCTTCTGAAAAGATTTCTTGATTTTGGTATGCGTTTTATTGGATTTATTTTGGCGTTAGATAGATTTGTCATTGATTTGATATGTATTGATGCGACGCTTTGGCTGGTGGTTATGTTCTAGTTGTTCTTTCGGTATGCAGATTTTTTTATGAAGCTAGCTGGTTGTCCCAAATTCTTGGCCGCGTAATGGACTGATTTTAGCATGATATCACTATTTCTAGTGAGAAATTGAATAAACCTGGCAGTGTATGTTTTTTCAGATCATTTAATGTCTTATTTTTGTCTATTTTGTTTCTTCTACAATCCGCAATCCTTTGCTGGTGTCTATACATGTTTGTGGTATTTAAGAGAGGTGTAAATGACTGATGCTGATTGATGAGTGAGGATTAGGGGTTTATTCAGGCTGTTGTTGTCAAGAGTGATTCCTTCTAAAGAGAATTGTGGTCTTTATAGCCACGGAACAGCAAATCTGAAAGGGGAATTTCGCTCGGGTCTTTTTTTCGCTTATTAGCGCTTTATTAACGACTCGAATTAACCTTCGCAAGTGCCATAGCTATCCTTGTTTTGGGAGTATGATTCATTTTGGTCATTATACTGTCATGAAATTACATCCGATACAAAGGTAAATCGCAAATTTTAGCCCGCGAATTAAAGCCCTTTAAGCTATTTATAACATTTGTGTACGATACTATTTTGCGAGTGTTAAGAAGAAACGTTTTGAGCCAGTCAATTGCAAAGTTGTGGAAAATTACATGTCGGGTACCCTGGAAGTTATTGTATTTGCATTTGCAAGGTTTAGTAAATTTGGGGATGTTTGCTTTGAACTTCGGAAATTTCCAGCACATGCTCTAGAGACCGTAACTGACCGTAGATAACCATCTATTATGTTACTTTCTACGTAATATTTTGTGCGCAAGCATTTATTGTTCATTATTCCTTGAAGTTTAATGCCTTGCTGTCACTTGGTTTCGGGTGATTTATTATTTCATTATTATTTTGGAAATAGTTAAATATAAAGTGTAACAAAGAAAAAAGATCTAATTTCTGTAAAGTTTATAGTATTTGTGTTTAAACCTAATCGTAATATAATTTACTGTACTTTATGCGCATGGTATCTGTTTTTTGTTTGTCTTCTGTTCCTTGACAACTCAGAGGTGATGGCAAGAGACGATTTGATGGGGGAAGCAATTTTATTGGTTAACTGCTCCTTCTCTCGAGGAGCTACATAGTAACCTCTCCATTCGGTGCTCCTAATTTCGGCTTGCGCTTATCTCGGTATTGGCGTACCATTGTGACAATAAATTCTTGAGTGTTTAACATCCAAAGTCCCGAAAATATTAAAGTCTTTCCGTATTGGCCGGTAATTATATACGAAATATATTTGTATTGAGCATGGAATTTTATTCACTGCGTGGGAGATTTGGACTATAAACATCAAATCCCGAAAAGTCGCAAAATTATTGCCCAGTAAGTTAAGGAAAATCTATCCCCGAAACGGTCGTATGAGGTCGATCGTCGTCATGAAATCCCGAATCGTCGTCAGAGTCCGAACTCGTCGTATTCTACCACAAGTCGCAACGGTCGCCGGGTCCCGAAACGTTCTCGCTACTCTTTTCTGTAAGGGAATGGTTTTTCTTTCTTGATTATGACTTGCTAGTCCCATGGATTCATTCGGATCGTTCTAACAGGCGTATTTGGGACGCGATTCCGATCACTCAAAGTGCGCATGCGTGAACATTTTTTAAACATTTGCGTATAGATATTTTGGAAATCTATTTTTAGTTTTTATGATTAAAATTGTTATATTTGAGATTATTAAAATCAAGAGTATATCAAAATAAATCAACACACAGCATATTTAATGGAAAATGAGCACAGCAAAAGTCGACGATTATGACGTCACAGCAATCCCGAAATTTCGCGGAATTTTTAGAGTGTCAGTTTTCATGGGATGCCTTAACCATGCTGCGAAAGGCTTCTTGTGTAGCAACAGGATTTGCCACGTTACAGAACGCTAACAGCTATTAAGCATATATCTAAATCTGGGTACTTCACCTACAACTGGGGTGACGTATCAAATCCCCGAGATTCCACAAAACGTTGTCCACCTCTTTAATGAAGACATATAGCATACACACCTTTTCATGGTTTCTAAACTATTTATTTCAATGTAATGATAATGGTAATCCTATATTTTGTAGAACTGAGGGACCCGTTTGATAACCGTACTTGGGTAGGATCAACAGATCGACAAGTTGTGGGCAATTTTATGTGGATCTTTGGTGACGGTGGTAAAATACCCCATTCCTGGTATGAAGAACAACCCGACAACCTTGGTGGACAGGACTGTCTTAGTGTCATGCGCAGTGGCTATTTTGATGACGCTCCGTGTGCTATTGAATTAGTTTCTGTGTGCGAAATGCAGCAATATATTTGAAAATTCTGATTCACAAATGTGAACAAGTGTTTTCTTTTTTTCAGAAACGCCCTTTCCTTAATGTTTATATATGCTTTGAGATGCACAGTGCTTTTAATGTCTTTATATCGATAAAAAATATTTTGTCATCTCTGTGTTTGAAACGTTCACCCTCGCAAACGTAAGAATGAATTTAGAGGTTTGACTTTCATTTAATGATATTCTATATGTGCATTCTTTGAGATTTGGTACTAAATCATTTGATGTATTTGTGCAAAGTTTCAGTTATTACAGGCATGTTCGAGTCCTCGTCATGATTGGTGGAAAATATTTCCTACAGGTCAATTAATTATA
>CAJDSM010021315.1:16096-28150 GCA_903981925.1 Ostrea lurida
TAGTATACAAGTACATCAGTGGTATATGTCATAATCTACAACTTCATCGGTCGTCAATATCACTGTATACAAGTACATCAGTGGTTCTTGATACCAAAAAAATTATGTTGACTCCTCGTCTTAAACATATATTGTATTTTTAAACAAAGGAATCGTTTGCCCTTCGTGTGACATGAATTTGAACTGTGTATGGACTGACGTTTGTGTGCCAACACAAAGCTGCCTGGTGCGATCGTATCCAGGGTATCCCTTCTCCACTCATTGTGCAGAGGTGAGTCTGTCGTCACAGAGATGAGTCTGTCGTCACAGAGGTGTGTCCTAATCGCATAGAGGTGTGTCTGTGCGTCACAGAGGTGTGTCTGTCGTCACAGAGGTGAGTCTGTCGTCACAGAGGTGTGTGTCGTCACAGAGGGAGTCTGTCGTCACGGGGTGTGTGTCGTCACAGAGGTGAGTCTGTCGTCAACAGAGGCGGTGTCAGTCACAGAGGTGTGTGTCGTACAAGAGGGAGTCTGTCGCACAGAGGTGTGTCTGTCGCTACAGAGGTGTGTGTCGTCCACAGAGGTGAGTCTGTCGTCATGGGTGTGTGTCGTCACGAGAGGTGAGTCTGTCGTCACAGAGGCGAGTCTGTCGTCACAAGAGGTGGTGGTGTCGTCACAGAGTGTGGTCTGTCGTCACAGAGGTGGTTGGTCTGTCACAGAGGTGATCGTCGTCACTGGGTGTGTGTCGTCACAGAGGTGAGTCTGTCGTCACAGAGGCTGAGTCGTCGTCAACAGAGCGAGTTGTTGTCACAAGGTGTGTGTCGTCACAGAGGTGATCTGTCGTCACAGAGGTGGAGGTGTGTCTGTCGTCAAAGAGGTGAGTCTGTCGTCACAGAGGTGGAGGTGGTCTGTCGTCACAGAGGTGAGTCTGTCGTCACAGAGGTGTGTGTCGTCACAGAGGTAACATGTAGTATCGTACAAAACATGAAAAAGCCCGATGGTAATGCTATTGTCATTGAATATCTAATCTGGTTGAGTGATTGATTATTTACTGTTTTACGTCCCACTCGAGAATATTTCACTCGTATAGAGACGCTGGGGACCTATTCTAACCCGGAACCCCACGGGTCTCTGATCTGGCCTTGTCAGGATACTACTATTATTTGACAGTTATAACATCTCCATAATTTGTACACTAGTTTTATGAATGACTGTCGCCAGGTATTTGGTCGGGTGTCCACTTCATGGCCGGAGATAGTGGGTTCGAATCCCGGCTGCGAGAGACAAAAGTAGCTAATATCTTGCGTGAAATTAGCATGTATTTTGGATGAGACTTTAAAATTGATTATCGGTGGCTTGATATTTGGTAGGCGTTTAAAAATAATCGAAATAACCCAACAGTACAATTTCAAAGTACGTGACACGTGATTTAAACCAAGGCGTCTTAACATGTTCCGTTACTACGTGAAATCCCATACAATCAGTAACGCAATATGAGTATTTTTAGAAATGAAAAATTAAGGCTTCAAAAATCACTTCCGAATCACAAGTTAAGGATATTGCACATGTCCTTAACCTGGGCCGGAAGCAGGAATTTCCATTGGGAGGTGCATAAGATTTAGGTAAGGGATCTGAGGGCCGCTTTAAATAGCGTTCCAGCTGGTCCAGGGCTTACCCTGGTAGGGGTCCAGGGCGCGAAGCCCCCGGAAGTTGAGAAATTTTAGCAATTTCCTTTTTAAAAGGGGGTGCACTAGATAGAACGTTCTATCGTTAAAATGACAGATGTCCTCCGGACCCGGTTTAATGATGAGGGGACCGAGTCACAGTTAGAATATTCTAACTAGGGGTGCACATGCACACAGTGCACCCCCCCCTGGTTACGGCCTAATTTATCCATCTAATGATTATCTAATAATATCCATTTTTGTAATAGGAATTTCCCGGCAGGAATAACGAAGAAAACTATATCATTATATTCTGGTTTCAGGTGTGGTATAATCGTAGATAAATAAATGGATAAATAAATTGCCCTGAAATATACATAAAAAATCATTTAGTATAACTATACATTTCAATATCTATTAATCTACAAATGATCAAAGGATCTAATTTTAATTAGATTGAGTTAGCTCTTGTGTATTCGTAGGAGTGGGAAATCTTCGATACAATCCGGTATCGAACCCCGACCCTTGTTGTACTACAGCTACTGAGCTACCCAAGTCAAATACAAATTATATAGTAATATTACTACAATACATTATCTAAACCCATTTCAAAAATCATTCAAGAACTCTTCATATCAAGAAGATAAAAAAAATCTTAAGATGTCAGATACGTCGCGTATCTCCTTAAAATAAAATGGCAAAGAAATGTAACGTTAGTCATATTTACTGTAGAACACACACGAAAACACCATAGCACGTCCTTACGTTTATTTTTTAAAGGAACATGGTGTAGTGCTATCCTATTCCCTTTTGAGAAGTGGACAGGCATAGCCTACATCCATAGTAGGTTTATATGCCTGTTCACTTCTCTAAAGAGAATAGTGCCAGCCATGTACACATGCTTGCAAGAACGTCATTGACATGTGTACGAATTGATCATGAATTACAATTTTATCGATGTCGTGATAGAAGATAATCGGAAACAGAAATCAAAACTGTGTGTTGTAATTCTAAAAATTGATGTATTATACTGAATAGGTTATGAATTTTGAAATATATGTACAACACAGACTGCCATGTTCTAACAGGTGGACCTTTGGAAGTTCTACAAGTTATCTGGGTAAACAAACAGTTCCCCAAATAAAAAAAAAATTAATAAATTATATATTCATATAACTATTTTACGAAAAAAGTTTTAAAAACTTGATCGCAAAATAAAAAACGGACACTGGACGAGTGGACATAGAATGCACTTTTCACTAAACATCGGGTGTAACTTGCTGGTGAACACACGTTATAGCATCTTGCCTGTGTATAGAGCAACACCATCTGGACTCTGTCAAGTGCACTTTAAACAATTATTCTTTTCTTCTTTTCACAGAAAGGAGACTGTCTGCTGATGAAGCACCTCGCACCAAATGGAGAAATATTTTGTTGTGATGATGAAAATTGTATCCATAACATTCTAGGAGTGTGATACTGTGTACCAAAACCAAAATAAATATCATTCTTTGTGTTCTTATTGTTTATTACTTGTATTATCTGACAAATTACCCGAATTGTAAAGCCTAATCATATCTTTATCAGCTTCTTGTTGATACCTACCAATATGTTATCATTTAATTTAAGTGATTACCCAGCGCCGATTCTCATTGGTTAAAACACTTTTTAGGTCACCTGAGTAAACTCATGGTGACCTATTGCAATTGGTCTTCGTCCGTCGTCGTGCGTCGTCCGTTAACAATTGAACATTTTTAACTTCTTCTTTGATAAGCTACCAGTCCAATTCTTTTCAAATTTGGCATGAAACACATCTTTGGGACAAGGGGCACATAAATTGTAAATTTCAGGTCTCTTGCATCCTGGGGCCTGGGGGCGGGGCAAACTTGTCCAAAAAGTGACAAATTTTCAAAAATCTTCTTTACATCCGCACATGCCTGAGAGAAACTATAGTGTATATGTGTAAACATTGAAAAACATCTTCTTTAATGCTATTGACAGTAAATTAAAACTAAATGGATGTTTGGAATGATCAGGGAGTTTTCTATTATAATCATAATTTTTAAATTTCGTGACCCTAGGGTAGGGGTTTTGGTATTAGGTGGGGCCAAATGGTCATTGATGAAAATGTGTTTAACAATTTTGACATTTTTAACTTCTTCTGATAACTACAAGTCCAATTCTATTCAAATTTGGTATGAAGCATCTTTGGGACAAGGGCACTTAAATTGTAAATTTCAGGTCTCTTGCACCCCTGGGGTCTGGGGGCGGGGCAAAATTGTCCAAAAGTGACCAATTTTCAAAAATATTCTTCTCTTTACAACCGCACATGCCTGAGAGAAACTAAATTCATAGTGATGTAGAGCAGGAAGGCCTCTACCAAAATTGTAAATTTGGTGATCCCCGGGGTAGGGGTTCTGACCCAGGGCGGGGCTAAACTTGGTACATAGTGAATATGTGTAAAACATTGAAAAACATCTTCTTTAATGCTATTGATAGTAAATTAAAACTAAATGGATATTTGGAATGAACAGGGGTTTTCTATTATAATTTTTAAATTTCGTGACCCTAGGGGTAGGGGTTTTGGTATTAGGGTGGGGCCAAAATTGGTCATTGATGAAATGTGTTAACAATTGAACATTTTTAACTTCTTCTTGATAACTACCAGTCCAATTCTTTTCAAATTTGGTACGAAAGCATCTAGTGGGACCAGGGGCACTAATTTGTGAATTTCAGGTCTTTTGCACCCATTGGGCGGGGGGGGGGGGGTGACCAATTTTCAAAATCTTCTTACAACACACATGTCTATTAAGAGAAACTAAATGCATAGTATATAGAGCAGGAAGGCCCTAACCAAAATGATCCCCAGGGTAGTACTGACCCCAGGGTGGGGCCAAACTTGTACATGTATTTATATATAAACATTTGAAAACATTTCCAGTTTGGGAAGGGGGGGGGGGGGGATACTGGAATCTGGATGTCTATCTTTTCCGCTCTAAACAGAATGTTTCCAGCCTTTAAAGTGTTAGCCTTTTCACCTAGAGTTACCCATATCATGGCTATGATCTATCCAGGATGAAGATGTTCTTTATCGAATTTAAGGTCAAAGGTCAAACACACTAGACAACAAAGTAGTAATATGGTTTCCAGGTTCTAAAGCATTATCCTTTCCACATAGAGATACACTATCATGCTATATAGATTACGCCTTGAAACGAAGATGTTCTTTATCAAATCTGGGGTCAAATGGACAAAGGTCAAGTGCACTGGACATTCAAAGTAACAATATTACATGTATTTTCTGGGCTTCAGCGTCGTACTTTCCACATCGAGTCATCGTATCATAGTACATGTATTACAAACTACCCATGGGTCGAAGATGATCTCTATTGAATTTGGGGGGCAAAAACTAGTCAAGCTCACTGGGCATTAAAGTTGCAGTATGGTTTTCTTTTTAAAATTTTGAACGGTTAAAACCCATTTGTTACATTGAAATGATAATTGTCTTGTGTATTTGAATGGAATCATATGCATATTTTGAAAGATGATAACATATGAACACAGCTTAGTGAGACTTAAAAATGCAAATACTCCCGTTGATACTCAGGTGACCGTTAAGGCCTGTAGGGCCTCTTGTTTAAGGATGTTGTAGGCTGAACTTTTGAGAACAACTGCGCAGGACGCTATCACCAAGTATTTACTGGTTCAATACTGACCCATTGGTGTAAACATATTACACATTTACAACTGAACCCTGTCCAGTTGAAAATTTGTGTGTCAATTCAGATTTTGAAAGGGTTTGTAGGGACTATATTTTGTGGCGGAAGGATTGATTAATCAAAAAGCATGATTTTACAGTTTCTATTTCATCCAATTATTACCTTCTATTTGTATGCCCCTATTCGTATATTACAGTTTTTAAAATTAATGATACAAGTAGAATGAGACTTGGAACTAGTTCAAATATTGTTATTTATTAATTTTGTTGAGGTATTTTTCCCCAAGAATACATGTTCTTTAAAAAGTCCTATTCAATTTACTCGAAATTCTGTGGCAAAATCAAGTATTTTGGCACAATATTTTAAAAATTTGACCGAAATCCTTACTTTTTAAAGTTCCATTTTAAATTTTGAGACAAAACTTGAATATTACGTGAATTTTAAGAAATTGACATCACTCCTAAAAATGTATTTTTAAACTCTGAAAGTCGATATCACGAGTTTTTCCGTATATCAAGTGCAGAAAGGTCATTATTATTTCCATTCAAGCATTAAATGTTTTTTTTTAATATCTGTATTGTAAGAAGACATTATTATGTATCTATTTCATGTAATGATTTGATCTGTATTCCTTATGTTTTGTTACCAACAGAGCGAATGGAGTTTAAATGAATAAGTCTTAAGTAAATTTTAAGTTGCAAAAAGGTCATGTTTAAAACACTGTAGCTCGAAAAAGCATGAAAACCCAAATTTTCTTTTTTAATTTCCCGATTCTCGTTTCAATTAGAAATCAAAATACACTTCCCAAAATTGACATCCTTTAAAACTCGACCGCTCACCCTAGAACCTCTTTAAGAATTAAGGTGATTTTTCGACCTGAACAAAAATTAAAGTCTAATGAACATTATTTTGTTGATGCAATATAAAATTTAATGAATATAATGTAATAAAGAATAGAATAGAATAAAATTTAATGATTAGAAACAAATCTTACATTTTTTGGGCGATATGCAGGTTATCACCGAGATTTGAGATGGTAAAACTTTTCGCGCATTGATGCAGTTTTACCGTCCAAAAATGTAACCTACATCACCCGAAAAAAATATAAGATTCATTTCTTATATGACAGTGATCGCATACATACAGTGTTATACCAGTTAGACACAGAATAATAATTTCAAATACAGTAATTTAGGTAATGTTGGCCATTTTGGAAAATGAAAAAAAAAAAATATCGCCAAAATCAGAAGCGCTTGAATGTTTTTCTACAGGCATACAAGTATGAAACCGTGCAAACATTAAAAGCGCTAAAATTTCCATCTACATCAATAATAACCTGTTAATAAGTAAACCAGACATCAATTGAGTTGATAATATTTTAATCATAAACTTATTTATTTAAACAGATGAACATCATCAAATTAATCCCCGATTACATTAAATACATGCATATCACAGTCTGTTTCCAAGGCTGGAATACTAAGTACTAGCACTTGTAAGTGTACCTATACTGTACATATATACATGTACTACAAACGATTAAGAAAAATGGACACTCAAAACCAGAAATAATCAACATTCCTCAAGGGGACACATGACAAAAACAACAGATCCTATAACATTCCAGGTTACATGGGCAAATCACTAAAAAGGAAAATCAATACGCAGCAACTCATTTTTTCTCCAAGAGAACTTGCTCTTACCATGTGCATAAACATTCCAATAGTAAGTAGTTTTGCATTGCTAGCTAATCCCTTGGCAATGTCATATTGTGTACATCAAAACCATATTTTTATTTTGTTTTAAAATCGACTTAAAAGTTTTCAAAGTAATTTTTTTCATCTAGATACTCTACTTATAGTTAGAACTGATTTCAAGTTAACGTTTTGATTCTTCTTAGAGAATATCATAATTCTGAGTTCATGAATATACATAACACAAGAACAGGAGAAATCTAAGATACCATATAAGCAGAAATTTTAGCGAGGATTTAATTTTGGCATTATTAGCGAGGGTTTTGAGATCGCTAAAATTAGATATCGCTAACAATTCATTCCAAATCATTGGTAGAGCTTTTCAAAATAATGTACAACATAATCGCTAAAATTATTTATCCCTAAAAAAATACCACATTTTAGGGAAAAAACGCAAAATTTGCGTCTCACAAAGAATTCTACTTAGTTATACGGTATTCATCAATGATTCAGATCATCTTCCATATTTCTGTTGGTCTGCAGAGAATGTCATGGTATCTGTTCCTGTAATTTCCACTACTGAATCTTCACCAGTAAATAGCCACTATTACATTCATTACATGTTGGAAGTTCACAGATATCTCTTAAAACATATTTAAACATACATGTACTACCTAGTCATATTACATACACTGGTTTTTTTTTTTTGGCAATTATTTTGGTTATTAAAGCAATGCAAGCCACTGTCATAATATTAACATGTTGAATTCTTAAAGCTATGTCATCATCAAATGATGAAGGTTACTGTAAAAGTGGTTATTTACGCTGGGGGTTAAGTATGCATTTTTCCATGCCCAACATTTCGCATGAGGGGAAAATACGCGGTCACTGAATGAAATATATAACATATATGCTATTTATATGTTTACGCATAAGGGAAATTTATGCGCTCATTACGTGACCGTGTAATTAGTGTAAATTTCCCCCATGCGTAAATAACCACTTTTACACTTACAGTAATCAAATGTTCAATACACTTGTGTTTCATGTTTTGTCCTTTACACAGAATCCTCATTATTAGAGTGATCTCCCCTGTGAAAGGTCACCAAAGGAATTCCAGCACCCCCAATCTCCCTCACACTTTCTGCAGGGGAGGCATTTTCAGTCTCGTCCAGATAGAATATGGCTGATGGGCCCTCGGGTTCTTCAGCCTCATGCACAACCCCCAGGGACTCTTTACGTCGGCTGTCGCTGAATGCTTGGCTGGAGGGCCTCCTCTTTATCAATGGCTGACTCTCGGAGCTGTTAATGCCATCGTCCATGTCCTCCAGCGACCCTCCTTTGGTGTCGGCTGCAAACGAGACGTTAGGATGCACCTCGTCCTCCTCGCCGTCCTCGGTAAAATTGATCATGGCCTCCCGCAGCAGACCTGTTTCAAACGCCACCTGTTGGTAGGCACTGTCCACCCGAGACATTCTCGGCGGGGAGACTTCTGCCTTCACTGTGCGGGAATAAGCCTCCTGCCGGCCCTTTTTGTCCTCTCTCTCGTACTTTCCATCAGAAAATCCAGAGCCACCCTGAGTGCTGCTAGATTCAAATGGAGTATCCGATTTCCGGTGATCTTTTATAAAACCTGGTTCAAATTGTTCAAATTCTTCACTGGCCATTTCTCTCTGTCTGAGCCCTATTAGAGCCGATTTGAATAATTGCCAGTCCCCAAACTTCATGGCAAGAACCCCTCGCAGTTCTTCTATATCACAGGTGGAGAGGACCACACCCCCAATATTGTTGTCTATGATGCAATTCTGGTAAGCTGGCACCTGCAGAGGGTTTATGCCTTTGATGTTTTGTGTTAGTGTACATACATCATCTACGCTCATTGTGCTCAAAGCCTGGTCACAATAATTCTGGAAAAAAAAACAAAACATTTTTGTATTTTCCATCAGCACAGCAAACCTGTCAAGGTTGACAATATTGACACTTGTATATATTTTTGAAGCCGAAACAGATGATATAATTTGCCATTACCAAAGCCTGGATAATTACAATTCAGAGGGGAAAGGGGGTTGGATGCTAATCAGATACATTCGACAGAAAGTTCTGTTACTCGTACAAAAACAACCATTCAACTCACAACAAAAGTACCAGTCAACTTACGTTATCAAAACTACTAGTAACCTACTACATGACTACAATTTACAACCACAGTAATCTTTCACTTTGAGTACCAGTAAACCTGCTATATGACCAACAGTACCTGGATAGCAGTTCCTGGATCCACCCCTTTGTCCTGCTGTGCGTCTCTAGCTGAAGCCATACCCCCACCTGATAGGAGAGGCGCGTCTACGAATTGCTGTTGATAGTAAGGCACCATGTTATAGGGCAACATGGGATGCAACCTGGCCATCGGATCCAGTCTGTGTGGGGGGTACATGTGACCACCAGGGACAAATGTCTGCTGGGCATGCCTCTGGGTCTCGGGTCGTCGTGTTGGGGTATGGGGCGCTCCACCAGGTGGGGGGAAGTTCATGGGACCCATTGGAAAGCTTGGTTGAGTGTCCATGTTCTTTTGCATCTCTGTAAAAACATGAAGAGATTTGTTGCACTGTGATAGATAACTGTACTCTTTATCTCTATCTTCTAACACAACTTTGCCTGGATTAGCTTTAAACAGCAAAACTGTCTGCCAGTGTAGAAGAGCAAAAAGACATGGGGCAAATATAAGCCTGTATAAAGTAAAGAAATAACAGACCTCTGATGAGCTTCCTGAGGTAGGGATCGAGGTTTATAGTACACGGCAGAAATCTCCTCAAGTCCTTCACATTCAGTAGCGTGTTGTTACTTAGTTTACTGGACAGAAACGCTTCCATCTTACGAGGATTTCTGTCTATCTCCAGCAGTGGGTCAATCTCCTTGGATACAGGAATTTTATCTGCTATCCTTGAATTAAAAAATGACAAAATCAATTGCACATTTATTGGCTCATTGTGGGTTGCATTGTGGGTCATAGTCACAATGTTTTAGCTGATAGAGAGCAAATCATGTGACTTCCTTATCATTAGAGTGAGCTCAAGCAACGCGAACAAGCATTGCTGCTATGAATCATTATGAACCATTATTACTATTACTTGGGAGTTTTTGTTNTGCAAGCAAACATTGCTGCTATGAATCATTATGAACCCATTATTACTATTACTTGGGAGTTTTTGTTGCTTTTCTAGGAATTAACATTCACTTACTTTTCATAGAGAGACAGCAAAGTGGTGTTGTAGTCCACGATCTCATTCTCCTCAAAATAAATGGTGATCCAGGAGACCCTGTACGGCCACTGTTCTATGATGTTAATCCAAGCCGCCAATCTGTGCCAGTTAAAATCAATGTTGTACGCCCGCAGTAAACGTCCTACAATGAAAGAATAGTACAAGTACTTTTAAAACAATACTTTCTCATACTCATTTATGAAATGTGATGACTTTGTTTTATTCTATTTGTTGATTTTTAATAGAATTCTGTGTTTAAATTGCTCAAACTGTACACTCCTTATATTCAGCAAACCTTAATATTGCAAAATCACTGCTCCATGTCAGTTAGTGAGAATGTAGTTGGTAGGTGAGGAGAATGGAAGATCAAGCAAGCTACACTCCAGGAACATATTAATTAAACCTTTGATTTCAAGAGTAAGGCTTCTTGTAAATTAAATGTGAATATCAATTTCTCAAAGTTATATGCATGTGTTTGTATCAAGATCATAATTAACAACTGCAGTTATTTCTGCCATATACACTGTTAAAGTATTTATTCTATTTAAAAAATCTACAAAAATACCAAAACCTAACACTCTACTCACAAATTTACATAAAGTCTAGATCTCCACTAACAAACCCTAACCCACTTATAGCGCAAAGTCTACATAAGGTTAGATTCACTAAAACCAACCTAACCACTACAGACAAATTACATAAAGTCTATCTCCACTACAACCTAACCACTAGACAAGTCTACATAAGTCTAACTCTCCACTGATAAATTGAACCCACATATTTACATAAATCCTAACTTTCACAGACAAATTAACCCTCTACAGAGAAATCTAACAAAGAATAGCCTTCTACTGACAAATTTACATGCATAAGCAGTACCCTCACTGACAAGCTTCTTGTACCTGTATTGCTACAATGTTCATACAGCTCCTCATGCTGCGGGGGTTGACGTCGCTGAAGTAGTCCGTCATTGGTACCGTGTTTGTGAGGTCCATGGAAGACTGACCACGCTGGACTGTCGCTGGTTTCGGATTTTGTCAGAACTTTCTGTTGGTGGAGTAACCTGATAGCAGGAGTCCTGCTGTGGTATGTCTACAAAAATAGTAATCGTAAGATGTGTCTACAAAATATAGTCATGTCTACAAAAAAAGTGATCGTACGGAATTGTGTCTACAAATAGTCATCGTAAGGAATGTGTCTACACAATATAGTCCATAGAGAGTGATATGTCAACAAATATAGTCACATAAGAATATATACACAATATAGCCATCACAAGGAATGTTTTCTACAGAATATAGCCACCAAAGGAATGTGTCTACAGATATAGTATCATAAGGAATGTGTCTACAAAATATAGTCATCCGACAGTGATATGTCAACAAATACTGTATGTTAAGAATATAGTCATCATAGGAAATTGTCTACAAAATATAGTCATCATAAGGAATGTGTCTACACAATATAGTCATCAGAGAGTGATATGTCAACAAAATATAGTCATGTCTACAGAATGATAGTCATCATAAGGAATGTGTCTACAAATATAGTCCTTAAGGAATGTGTCTACAGAATATAGTCCATCATAAGGAATGTGTCTACAATATAGTCACACAAGGAATGTGCTCACGATATAGTCATATAAGGAATATGTTACAAAATATAGTCATCATAAGGAATATGTTACGAAATATAGTCATCATAAGGAATGTGTCGAAGAATATAGTCATATAAAGGAT
>CAJDSM010021316.1:246-19183 GCA_903981925.1 Ostrea lurida
AGAACTTCATTATGTCCGATATTTTAATGCTTCTGTAAAGAAAACAGACTGTATATAAATACATTCCCTGAAGTACTATCCACTGATTCTCAAAGTTTGGTAAAAGGAAAGACGAAAATAATTCGTTTTTGCTAATATGGGTCCAAGTGATCTTTTGTAAATAAAACGTTGTTTTTTAAAAATTTGAAATTACTAACTCCTACTGTCCCATCTATTTACTTTCTTGAAGTGATAGATTTCTTTTGATGTTCGCTGTTTACCCTGTAATCAATAATAGCATTCATAAAAATTTCTCTGTTTTCAACGCAATAATCTCAATTTTTTGTGGGATTATTCTAAGTTGTCTGGGTGGCAGAGAGAGGATTAATGCCAGTATACCACATATAAGACTATTCAAATGGTTCTATCCTTGGTAAATAGATACTACAGGAAACAGAAAGTAATATACAGTTTTATATATTACATATCTAGTCGTTTCTTTCCGATAATAAATGGGGTCAAGCTATGATTTCCCACTTAATACACATTTTTACCGTATAGTAGTCCAAGATATTGGTAAAAAGTGAGGCAACTGACAGAAGAAATAAATACCCGGGCTTAACTATATTATGTATTTTGATAACTAAAATCTCAAAGAAGAGAATATGTTTAATTCTACTTTAAGTTCTTGTAGACATGTTCCTCATCATGCAAAGTTCTATCTCCTAACAATAGTTCGAGAGACATCATTAGTAAAATGTACCACATTACTATTTATATTGTTAATAAGTGCATCTTTGGAGTGGAATCAAGTATTAAAAATCTTAACAAGCAGTGGTTAAATCTCCCTCCCAAAGTCCACGTATCAAATAGGCCATTGCCCCATTGTGACCTGTAATAACAATAATATGGAATTATTAATTTATCCATGCTAGTATTCCAGATATGGTTAGGACTGAAATGAACAGTGGCGAAAAACATGCTGATCGAGATTCTACCAGATGAATACCTACCTATATGTATATCATTTAGTTAAGCTAAAAAGTATTCTATTTTGTTATTACATGCCAATTTGTACATATTACCCTTCATACAATATATAATTAACTTAACCTAGCCAACTGTTGCGAGCTCATCTAGATCGGATTGGTTTGCCAGCTAATTATCACTGAAAAATGTGAGGAAGGTTTTATTTTATATCATTCCTGCTTCAAACCGTAAGATACGCAGAAGGAATCCATATTATTCTGCTTTATAAATTATTTATTAGAAACCTACACGGTTGGCCATTGAGAGACGGGATTATTGGGTGACAACATAGCAGGTGTTGTGAGGGGATGGTGCCTTATAAACAAGAAATCTATTAACGCCTAATATAATCAAGTCAGTAAGGTATACAAGGATCTGGGATTCGGAAATTCTTATATACCAGGCGACCTAGGTGCCCATCCATACATCACAAATGATTTGCGTGAAAGAACGACAATAGTGTAAGCTGCGTCATCGACATCACTAACTATAAGGTATGTCAACCAAGGGAGAACTCTAAACATAATGTGCTATGAATATATCATCCAGTACTACAAGAGAGAGAGAGTTACTCATTCTTGTTTCAGGTCTACTAAAGACTGAAAGGTCGAGTCTATGACCTCAAAATGTTATTTCCGTACACGTAAACATATACAAAGACGAATGTAAGACTAATGAACCCAGGACATCCAAGATGCTGTGTTACCACATCGTTAATGGATTTTAGAGTAATCCACGCCTGTCCTAGACGACTATTGATTCGACGACAATACACAACGAGCCATGAGGATGCAACTTTTAACAACCACATTGAAAAATTGAAACGAATCCATTCTAGCTATAATCTGAAACTTACCCACACCAATCAGTTGTTGGAAGAGAGCCATTTCCTGCCGAGTTGCAGCTGAAGATAGAGCAACACGAATCACCAATCCAGTATTATTACGATATGTTACAAATGACCTCATACAAAAGGGAAGAGAATTTCCAGATATCTAGAAGCAAGAGGATAGATTGTGAATGTGTCGCGAATAAGAATCCCCCTTAATAAATGGTAGAGACCAGACACTATGATATGCAATCTTATGCTACGGAGCGAGAAGATTTGACGAACCTTAGAGAGAAAAGAGGAGGGTAAAAAGATCAGATAAAGCCAAGGAGAGTATAAGGAGCAGAACAGAAATGCAGATATAGAATCGAATACAAAATACATGACCGAATAAGGCAAACAAATATTATAGGAACCCGGGGGAGCATAAGAAGTATATTGATTAGAACAGAAGAAGGTGACAAGGTCAATAATACTGAGAGAGTACAAAGGCAAAGTACCGAGATGAACAAGTGATTCAAATGCATTCCCGTAAGTCCCTACACATAAGAATGCAAAACAAGAGGATATGGACATACACCTTAGGACGAGTCACAGCATTGGAATCAGTAATATCAAGAAGGTAGGCAATTGGAATCTAAGGGTGCCTACTTAGGAGGTCTAAGGCATCTCGCTCTGAAACCCGGTCACACCCCATTCCCACTCAGCGAGGTTTGAGTCCTTCCTATAGGTACTTGGGACAATGCAGTGTAAACGGAACGAAATTGTAGTCAATCAGTGCTTGTGCTTAACATGGAAACAACACAAAGAGAGACGATCTGGCAGGCAGCTATTGAAATCTCTCGTGTAAAAGTACGAAATGCAGGAAGCAGGATAAGGTACAGATATGATTGTATGATGTTTATTGGATAATAAAAGCAAGGTATGTGCCAAGGAGGCAATATCAGATATTGTGAAAAAAATAGTTAAATGACAGAGTCGCAAAAACATGCAAGTACATGAAATTCAGAATATGTATCGGTGGAACTTGACAAGGTGATTTATATACTATCCTAATGTAGGAACAGTGACTCAACTTTATCATATAAGTATGTATGACTTGTAACATACGGAAATGTTTCCTTACCCAAAAGCTTCTTTGGTGTCATACCTGTAAATACCGAATAACCAACTAAATTCATTCATATGATTCCCTTAGGGTGAGATGCCTTTTTATCAAAGCAAATTTTTTTCGAAGTCGGAACCTAATCCGAGGGGCTGACACTTTATCACAAACGCATAGGGCAAAAGAAAGCTTTGAGAAAGAGGTAAGTATCCCGTCCTTACTTCTGAACAAGTACCTAGAAAGTAAGCAAGATGAATTTATATTATCCACAATAAGTGACAAGGGTAATATCCTTCATTTCGGTTGATAACTTTGGGAATAGTCATTACAATACGAATATAGATGTTGTAATAATCAGTGAATGCCTTTGCCATTACTATACTCGACACTGTAAAATATAGTATGATGTGATATTCAATAAAACTCGTGCTCCTGAAAGAAATACGTTATAATATGGATATGAACTTACTGAATCGAAAGTAGTGCATACAGTTAAACATCCTACATTAATTTGGTCAAAATCGCTTCTATGACCTGTGACAATTTTGATTTGTTGTGAAATGATGTATTGGAAACAATTATCGGTGTATACCAAGAATAGGAGAATTTAAAGAGGATTCATAATATGACAGTTGTATAAAGTTAATTTATAATATACGAGCATAAATTTTTAGATCAGAGGACAAAAATAATGGCAATCGGGGTCTGAAAATAATCAATGGTTCCATATCTGTTAGTAGATTATATTCAACGCTCAGATTGTAAGGATGGCCATTGGTTCTTGTGTGGGATACGACAGCCAAAAGAATTAGAATTTATGTAGTCATAGATAGCCTCTTACGCTTACATAAGACATAAGTCATCACATAGCAAAATAGTCCATACTTGATCTAAATGAGAACCTTCAAACGCATGAAACAATAAGTTTGAGATATGCAGTTTGTTCGCGGATATTGACCACCCTATATATCTACACTGATTCAAGATAACTTTGACTCACTGGCTGGAAACTATGTAGACGGATTCACTGAGAGAAGATACCTCTGATATTTGTTCTGTTGTTGGAATGAATTCTGTATCCATGGTATTATTTAAAACAAACCTACACATAAGGTCGCCGTTTAATTAATCATAAATTCTATCTAGAGAAGCGTCAAAACATTTTGTCTCTCGAAGAAATGTGTTTGCATTACCTTTTATTAGAAAATATTACATTTTCCAAGTTATCCAAATTTATTTCTTAAATATAGCCGACTTTTTGTCGTGGTTTTTTAGAAGTCTACCCATAGCTAATTAAACTGAGACCAGAGGGGAAATGTAATTCAAAAGGAAAGACTGTGCGAAATGAGCGATAGCCCAATATAAATTAATATAACGAAGAATTTGCAATTAAGAAGTAATCAATCTTACACAAGAAAATAAAACGACAGAACGGAAAGCCGAAATCTATTTGGAATGCGACTCTGTTAAAAAGGAATTAAAACATCAGGTTGGTTAGACTAAGTCAGCACTATGTGATAATAATAACAAATTAGTTTTATTGGTGAATTGGCAACTGGGTAGGTGTATAGCATAAAACTTTTATAAACGAAGGGTAGTTCCATCGACATCGTTTTTGGCTGCTTAGAGAGAAGATGATTTAAGTGTGTTTAGAATTTTTGTTACAATATCTAATTTGGTACTTACAATGCTGCACTTTATGGGTTATTTCTAATGTCCAGCAAGATAATAACCTTTTGGTACGCGATAATTATCATGGAATTTGTTGAGGTCATTCATCTAAGTGAGATATTTATAGCAGTTCAAAGTTACTCAGAGCGTCCTAAATCTGACGTGTTTACATACAATGATTTAACTTAGTGTCTGCAGAGCTCGTTGTTTACAATTTACACATTATAGAAGAAAATACTTGCTTTCTAAATTGAGAACAGCATTAAAGATATCTACAATCCTCAGTAATAAAAAAATCGCCACCAAATCTAATATCAAATTTTGAACATTGATTAAACAATAGAAACTTTATTAGTAACTTGTTCTATCAACGAGTGAATGAACCTTGATATGTCTCGCCCATATATATTATATATACTGCCGTACGTTGGTAACGTATACACTAAGCATTTCAATTTATAAAGTGTACAATACCAAAAACATTATGATTCGAGGCCTTTGAGCATTTTCATAGCAGAGGAAAATTGGTATACATGTCTGTATTCTCGACTTTATAAATCAACCAAATGATATGTTCAAATTTTATACCACTCTGAATTCAGCTAAGTAAAAAACATACCTATAGAGTGAAGCTATTGTACAAGATCTGAAAGAATGACAAGATACGTAATGATGATACTAAACACCCGTAGCCTAAAGTGAATTTAAGCCTTTTTAAACGTGGTTTCACCATAATGTCCCGTAAGTAAATCAATCCTTTCATCATTTAAAAAAGAATGATTATAGCACACTGCGCAGTTAATACGAACTACAACCTGCTTTGTAATTCTTATGGTTCCATTAAACTTTTATATTGCAGGAGATTTTCATCATAGAGGCGTCATATACTATTGTTTTTTCAAACGTCATATACAAGTGATTCTTTTGCTTAAATCGTTATCAAACACAATATACTGTCGCCTATTCTTGAGATTAGATAAGAAAGAAAATTCTCTATTAGAACAACACGGAATCTACCAAGAAATCCGCTGATAATATAAATATGATGGCTTGTCCATAACAATTTCGCCAGGATTTTACAGTATATTTACTGTACCATAGCAATTATAACCATGAACATTCAATTTATCAATATGGTGAATCAAACTAACATCTTGGGAAAAAGCACCTGCCACTATGGAAGCCCCAGGCATAACTTCCTCAAAATAAAACAATCTTCTGTTTGTGTCCGATTACCCAAGAAATTATATGTCCACTATTAATTCATGTTAAGTTCAAAGCTCGGACAAAAAGATTCCCCCAAAACATTAGCGATTATCATTTTGATATTGCATTAAAGTTAAGTTTTCTTTAAAAACGAAATTTATGAAGCGATCAATGTATACTTGGGATGATAGCGTGGGTAAATGAGACGTTTCCGGTTTGATTCAGGTGCCACGTTATGATTTAATAGCTTTATGACAATTAGAGACGGTTTCTGCACCAAAGAGCTTTTCTTGCACATAAAAATCCCTTCTAGAGCAGTGATAAGACCTTGAAAGTCTTACACAGGCTTCGATTATTAATACTTTGTATACAGCTGCTGAATAATTTGTACATTTGAATCATTCTTGAATATGACGCAATAAGGTATAAAATAACAGACAAAACAAACTGGAAAATAAGTAGGAAAACGGATATTTGTCGTCTTTTTTGTGTTTCATGTGGTTAAAATATGGTAAATTAGTACTGAAAATTCTTGTAATGTGAATCAAAAATGAAGATTATGAGCATCTATCACAAAATGTCAAAGTGAATTACATCTTGCTACCGTATTCTTATTTCGTTAAAGTTTCAAATGGTTCCTATGTCAAGCGACGTGCCACTGCCTTTAGATGATGTTTTCAAAGTTTGTTTTATATGGCATAAGGGCTTGGAAGAAAGAACTACGTGTTTGATGATTGTTTCAGGTCACTGAGTTGGTAAGTTATTAGTCCGAAATACGAATCAATTTTATAAAAATATGTCTGCTGCAATGAAACTGCAACAATGTATGTAAAAATATAATTAAATCTATGAATATATAGTAAACCTACATACAATTGGTTTTATAAATGTTATGAAATATTTCTTTACAACGAGTTCTTTACTTCCATAGAATATTACAAAATCACACAACGACAGAAATCAAGACAAATAAATTTTAACACATCTACCAGTAACCACAATAAATGAAGTATTTATACTGTGTAGAATAAGTGTGTACATATTGCTTTTATTTTCACATGTTTAAGTACTGTAACACCCCCTATTGATAATGATAGTTAGATATAGTTTATAATGAATTATCACTGATTAACGGTATTCGGATATTAACGGATGATTATTAACGGTATTCGGATATTAACGGATGATTTCTGTAGAATGAAGTGTCCTTTACTATGCGCTATGTTAGTTTTGTGTAAGCTCTTGTCCGTATGTATGGAATCGCTGCCCATCAAGCTGCGGCTATATCTGTATACTTACCGCCGGGCGGGGAACCAGTATCTAGAGAAGCTAAGCGAGAACACATACCTTATTCGTCCCAAAAAGAACATTCACTCCCATTCCCACCAAGTTTTAGAATAACAGTTAAACTATTTTTAAACTAGGCATGATTAAAACACTTATAAAAATGTGAAGCGTACAGAATAAAATTAACATTAGAAAAGATACATTTCGTTATCGACATTAGTAGTTAGTGCTGCTTATAGGGGCAGATAACTCTTCCCCTACTAACCCATCATTTGTTGGAGTTGATCTCTGTTGTAGGCGAAGTTCTTAGAGTCTGTAGAAAAAATATGTTACATTAGTTCACTATACTGTAGAACGAGAATGATGCTACATAGTTCACTGTACTAGTACAAAAAGATTATATGATGTTTGAACAAAACTTTTCTTGTCTTCAGGAGGATTACAACAGCGTTATATGGTGGACATTTTTTTTTTAAATTTGATTGAAAATATAAATATACGGCAATGCATGTATATTCCATATAAATCTAATCGCCTAGTTGAGTAGACTTACTGCTGATCTTTCTGAAATGTATTCGATCCTAGTGGTGTTGTTTAATTTTTTCAGATTACTATAAACTAGAGCTGCATTTTATTTTTTTTACTTAAAGAGGTCAATTTGACATCTTTGTCAACTGGATCATCAGGGAGGCATTAGATAAGACGTGTTGTTCAAGTTTATATAACACGTGTCTTTAGCTTCATTTTCAAAAAAAAAAAATGAAATAACATTGCACTATATATAAACTGCAATCGAACAAATATGGTTTAAGAGAATATTAGAACCGTATTGAATAGCTTTCAGCTTGCGCAGATAGTAATTCCCCATAATGTTAGGTAATGCATATTAAAACAGTATATTTCAGTATTGTACGAGTGCTTTTGGTCGAAAAAGGTAAATGTAGAAACCAAGAAACTAATAACATACATGATTCTAGACATTCATTGAATTCTTGTAAAACAGAGCTGCTAATGCAAAAAATTCGGTCTGAGTGGCATACTGCACAAATTTAGTCAATAACCAACTGTCCCCTTTTTCTATTTTTACTACATTACATTGGAGTATTTTTTGTGAAATGAAGTCATAGATGTTTAAGACTTTAAGCACACCCATTTTTCGTGAACTCTAAGTTGATTTTTATATATATTTATAGAGTTTACGTCTGACGTGGAACCAAAAGTTAAAAATACGTACTGAGACTTTGTAGCATCTTCTGCGCAAGTGCACTGAAGTCCGGCTGTGATTGAACAGGTGGCGCTGGTGTAGTAGTGGTGGTGGTGGTCGTAGTTGTAGTGGGTGGTGGTGGTGGCTTACGTCTTGTCTGGACGGCACTTGCACCGCCACCTACAACAAACATTCAATGAGAAACTTTAAATATATCGCGCCATATTGACAGGGTATAAGCTATTCAACAGTGAAGATAATGAACAAAAATCAATCTAAAAAACCACCACATAATAATGAATTCGGATAAGGGCAAAGGGGATCACTGGAAATCACAGGAATGTGAAATAGGAGGAGTAAGTATTCCCTGTTAATCGGTCATACACACTGTGAACCCATACACTGTATATTAGTCAAAGTCAATAAGTAAATAACGTCCTGATAACCAAACAGTGTTCAACTCTGCGATAGAATGTATTTGCAAATTAGATAATTATAGCGATCATAAAGCTTGCGAAATGCTGACGTTAGGTAAGAAAGTTGAAACCCTTGTAACATCCAATTGCATGTCAGTAGCCGGTCATACACAGAACGTGTTGTTTTGTATCGAAACACTTTCGAGACATAAACACTACATACACATTCCAACACAAAGTTGACGATGGAAAAGCTGAAGCGCTCTCGCTTGTCTCATGATTTAATAAGGTTAGACTTGTTTGTTCGATTATCAGAAAACTTTCTTTGCATTATATAAGTAAAGTGAGATGCCGAAGAGGCGGTCGTTTGTACCTGGATACTATTTCTAATATTAAAAACGGGATTAAGCTTTGCAAGCACTGGATTATTTCCTTTTAAAATTCATGAAATACCAGGCATTGCATTAACAATGTAAACGATCAAACATACAAAACTGCAAATCCAAAGAAGAGGACCACTACCCACCCTACAAACTGAATTTTTAACCTATGTCAATATTTCCTCTCGAAAGATATAATACTGCTTTTTATCTTCGCCTTTTTAATTAATCTTTTTCATTTATTGTATTAAACAATTTCTTAACGTTTCATCACTGGTTTGGGTTTTGTGTATTTTTTGCATATCAGATCATAATATTTCTCATCCTTTTCTCTAAAACGTATTGCAAATGCATTTAATCAAGTAAACGCCAAGAATCAAGGTGTGTATTATATATGTGTACGTCAATGAATGGGTTATATACTAGTATATGAATATAGCACTTTACATATCCGGGCGACATATTTACATACCTCCTAGGAGAGACTGCAATTGTAGTTTCTGTGTTGGCGATAGAACAGCTGAAATGTGGAAAGGTTAAAAGTGTATATTTGTAATTTCAACACATACATATCATTAAATTAATGATAGGTTTCGTTTTCTAAACCTTACCCAGGAAAGCCCGCATGGCATTGTCCGGCATCCCACTTCCGGATGATTGTTTACTCTGACTACCAACTGAAACAAAATAAATTGACTATGATCGGGCTCGGAATCCATATTAGCAAACGTCATTCTTTCATAGCATGGCATATGTTTTCAATATTGGTATAGGTTACCAATATTCATATATGCAATGTCATATAAGCAGGGATAAGAAACGTGCTAATCGCTGGGCGTGCTAGAACCCTTTCTGCTTACGCATGTGTGAACTAATAGTGCAATGCTAATCAGTTAATTTCTCCTGCGCACCTGTTTCCTGGTGCACTGAGCGTCCCTATTCCACACATATAAAGCGAAATGATAGGAAAATATTTCTCTGCACTCTCGTGTCTTATTAGTATCTCTAATCTATTTAGACCCATCTCCCATGTCAAGGAAAGCAAAGCGAATAAATAATTGTTTTCTGGAAAGTGACAGCAGGTAAGCTCGTGACTGAAAAGAAAATTATTTCAAAAGTTAATTTGTTTGTCAAGTAGAATCATGACTGCAATGGACGCACACATACCACGTGGACACCTCATGTAGCAACTACTTCCGGTGGAATTCATTTTTGATAGATTAGCACTGCAAGAAGGACTATACAATAAACATATGACATTGATAGTTATGCAATATTCTATTTTCCTTGTTATCTATTCCTTCAGCAATAGCAAACTTTTAATATCAAATTATTATATCTATTAAAGGAGTTTTATCACGAGTTCAAAAATTTCGTATTTTTTTTTTATATATCAAAGAAAAGATGCTTTTAAAATCATTCATCAAGTTTATTTGTGTCAAAAAGCTATATTTTCAAAGATATAGCTTCAAAGTTTGAATTTCCGAATATGCATATTTTAATCGGCGATTTTACGCGCCATTACTGTGTCGTCATAGGTGTCAATTGGGACACTTGTTTTGTTTTAGATAAGCGACCAATTATCACGCCTGAAGACCCGTTACGAACAAAATTATCGATAATAGGATTTAAACAGATATAATATGGTGTATTGTGCGCATTTGATTTTTTTCAACACCTTTTGGTCTGAGAAAGGGGTTCGTTTTCCCCAGGTAAAATCGGTCATTGAGTAGTGTTTCACTCGGAGAATTATCGCTTGCTTTGATAACTTACAATATGTGAATAATTAAATTACAAAAAGTATCTTGAAACAGCCAATCATTTTTTTTTAATCGGAATATTCTTAACTACGTATAAGCATATATGCATGTACACGGGCCGTTTGCACGTGCTAAAATCAACAAAGTGATCAGCACGTTTTTGTTTTACGAAGACATTGTATGTAGACTGCGCTTGCCACTTGATAGTGTTCAATATCCCCTCAAGGCAAATGCTTTTCTTTCACACATCTTATTTTGTGACTGCATGTTCATATCAAATTACACCCAAAATAATTCTAACTCTTATGTTATCAATTAACAGAAAAGCATGAAAAAATTGTCCGATGTTGAAAATATTTTGGATTTTACCTCTTGCTGAAAACACCATATTTCACCAAACTGGTACTCCAATTGTCGCACTTCCCTGAGAACGAGTCTTGCATGATTTCCACGTGTCTTTGCAGTAAACGACTGACTTGTTACTCATCTTACTTCATGCAAAATGTATGAA
Source organism: Ostrea lurida (assembly GCA_903981925.1). Lineage (NCBI taxonomy): Eukaryota > Metazoa > Mollusca > Bivalvia > Ostreida > Ostreidae > Ostrea > Ostrea lurida. The sequence goes on from CAJDSM010021316.1 coordinate 11,624, forward strand.
TTTAATTCAATTTAACGCATTTGTTTTACAGACAGAGCTCTAAATAATACGGCACTCAAACATACTCCTTTTGACAATTAACGATGGGTTTAATGACCTTATATCGTACCCGCACTGCTGAGTACCACAAATTAAACGATAGTTTTATATTTTTTAATTTTATTTTTATAACTTCGACTATTTCTAAGTTTCTACAAAGAAATATCGAGTCTGCTAAACTTTCATGAACAAAATCTCGTGCTATGCTGAAATTAACATGATTACATGTGTATGTAGAGGCTTCGCTATCGTCGCTACTTGTAGGCTATTTTCTTCGTTATTATTGACTGCTAGAGGTTCAAATATGTAAGACGAATGTTCATTACTAAAGATTTCATCTGATCATGTCATATTTTCTCTCATCTTCTAAGTTATTTATTTACCGTTAAACTCAGAGCGTTCACGATAATCATACGGTCATCTGTTAAAGAATTGACATCTATGACGCAATATGACGCGACAGTGACCACGTGACCCGCTATCTCATTAACGAAAAATTGACTGCGAGGACCCTAACTTTGAGGCGTATTACAACTAATTACGGCTTTAATTGCCTTTAATTGAACTGTGATGTGTTTAGATTAATAATTAGAATGTAATTATGGCCTAATCTAGAAAAGTTTGAATCCGTGATAAAACTCCTTTAAGGTCTAGTGCTTTCTACCTTACTTGAGATTCTAGGTTCACGACAAAAATAGGTTTCGTTCCAATTGTTGATGGTTTCGGAGAGAAACTTTGAGTCAAAATGTTCTCCTGCTAATTTTACTCTTTAAATTCGTTGCAAAGTACAAGCATTATCTGATTATCAAAAAAAACCTGTGTCATTCAGTCAAAGTTCACTAAGAGGCTAGTAACGGTGATTGAGTGGTAGAGTTCTGTCATTCAGTCACCTTTCAGTGACCAGTCAGCTAAGTTTGGATTTACTGAATGGAACATCCCTGTCATTTAGCCATTTTCACTAACAATTCAACCACCTTTCCATATACTAAATAGCATTGTCTCCTCCTGTGTATGATGGAAGCTATTTACTTATTTCCAATATAGATGCAGATCATTATGATACATTAAATTTAAATTGTTTTAAGCTAATGAACAATATTAAATGTTAAATTCAACTCTCTCACCGTAAGAATTGGAAACACCATGTCCTTGACCTAACCCTGCAAAGGTTGCATCACGCGCTATAAAGAGAAATATCAAAAAAATGCAGAGGAAACCCGAGAAAAATTGCACAAGACACACAACACTTGTTTTAAAATCCTGATTTACACGACAGTCACAAATATTCATGCATTAAATGATTTTCCATATACAATAGCTTTAGGGCAGGGAGAACATATATATATATATTCTATTAATATGTCGACTCAGACACAGACACAGAAAATTGGCGTTCTTTAGAAATATGTTATTTTTGTTTCTGAAAAAGATGAGCCATGAATCACAGTCATTCGACTATCGTGTAAGGCAACAAAAAAATCAAAGACCGGTAAAATTAGGTTAGTCGAAGTCCGAAGTATGAGTCCAAGTTAAATCTAGCTCTGATGATCATTTGCTGCAACGTCGCCAATTGCAAGAATGCACGGTCACATCTTATAATTTTTATCTATCATCCGAAAATCAAGATATCCGGTGCATATGCATTGCGCATGAAATCGATTATAAATGTTCTTTTCGTATGGTTCTGATCTAAGCTTGGAATTTTTTTGTGAGCATTCGCTTTTAAGAAGGTGTGACTTTATATGAACAAAATATTTCACCTTTTACGTGTTTAGGTCAATAATTGTAATCATATCGAGACGACACTAGTTTTACACGAAGTATGGCCAACCTTTGACCTAGATGTATGGTCCTTGCAGTGAGAGCTCTTTATCGTGGTAAAGCTTTCCGTGACCCGAGGGTTCTTAGGGAATAACGCCTTTCACCTCTATATCGTAGCACTTAGCAAGAGTACAGTTAATTACAATACATATTTTTAACGTCTTAGGTTTTGCCGCGATGAACCCAAACCTTCCGGTGGGGAAGTTAATGCCTTAACTACTAGGTTGTCACGACTGGTGGGTGTTGATTGGTTATTGCTTAATGTTCTGATTGAGGTTGGTTCACTCGTATTTTTAGACGTCACCATTGTCGGTGCAAAATTCGTTCCTTCGCGTGGTGCTTTTCGCCTTTTAAGCCGGAAGGTATATTCATCGTGCCACACTTGCTGTGACATGGGGCTTCGGTTTGATAGGAACACCTCATTTAGTCACCTGTTATAACAGGCAATAGGTACTGATGATTGAATGCCGTCATAGACTTATGGAGACTGCCATTACTGGTGAGAACATATACATGCTTATATTTTTAAGTACATTTGAATCATGAACTTACCTGATGAGGAAAGGGATAGGCTTGAACTAGATGCAGCTGCAGGAGCTGAGGAAAAAAAATCGACAATAGAAATGATCATCGCATGGCAGTTACACCTGCAGGATTATTTACATAAAAATGTGAAAATGATCAAGTTTGAATCAATTATCATTTCTCATTCTCTCAAATGTTTCTTTTTTGGCGGTAAATATAAATGCAAAATAACGTTACGTGAGTGTACACTAGGGCTAGATAGATCAGTTAACGCCACTGGGATAGGTTCAGGAATGGCGCCTTGCGCAGTCGTAGCCGGAAGTGACGTAGTAGTGTTAATTTCCATATTGGTTGTCATGTTGGCTATTATGAGCTCATCTACTGTTACATTTGTGTTATTGGATGATTCTACTGGAGCGAAGATCAAGGGGGAAAACAAACAACATGAAATTACTTTACAAACACAATACAGGAAATGATGACTAATATACATACGTTAACACCATACACCAATATATACATAGACGCCAGATAATGCGGAATGCTTGAACATCATGTATAGTGATCTATGCAAACACCAGACATTGTTATGAGAACCATGCTATCAGATCACGTATACCAATGTTAACGCATGCAGAGACATACACGTGTTGGAAAACACCCCATCTAAACAATGTATTTACACCGTGTTACTATAAAATCACATGTTTTCCAGGTGTCATATTTTCATAGTTTGAAACAAACTAAGTTGATATGTTCTTGATAATTGACGAGTTTTCGAGATTTTGACTTTTGATTATCGTCTCTCGTTTTGAGAGAATTTCTGTACCGACAATGATGATTTTACAACAACTAGTGAACCAAAACAACGATAAATCCCCTAAACCAAGCATGCAAGTTGATCAAAAATCACAAGTACATTACGCAAATCCACAGGCGTAAATGCAAGACGCAAGTTAAAACTATAAAGGCGGTTAAGACACTGCGTAAGATATTGTTTAATGCCAATATAAATGATATTACATAAGTATTGCTAATACAGTGAACGTTTGCTACATAGCATTCAATCTTGCCTCCTGGTTGAAAATGGGTTTCTTGGACCTCGGAAAACAAATGGGAATCTCTTTGGCCACCTGCTGACCCTGAAACACTAGAAATCATATCAGCTTGTCNACAAATGGGAATCTCTTTGGCCACCTGCTGATCCTGAAACACTGGAAATTATATCAGCTTGTTGGTTATCGTTCCTGGACATAGACAGGCTTCCTCGGACATTTGCGTGTGGGATGGAGTTAGATAATTGCCCAGCGGTGTGAATTCGTGCAGAGTCCTCTGATGCTGCCAGTCTATGAGACACTTGTTCAATCAATTTTTGCTTCCGACTCTTCGGGGGTTTACGCTGCCGACGAGGTTTTCTTTGTCCAAACATGGCTCGAGCTTTTTCCAGAGGTGAGGTCGGAGCAGGTGTCGGGGGACGGGGTGTAGTAGTGGTAGTAGTAGTAGTAGTTGGTTGTTTCGTAGTTTCTGGATACACAATTTCTGTGATGGGTTCCTGTGTCACAAATTCATAAACATATGTTGTATCGATAGACAAAGGATCCATTGTGGCATCTTGAACTTTTTCTGTCACTTTTGTTTCGCTTTTCTCGTTTCTAGATACTTTGGTTTGTGTTGCTGCTGTCTTTGTTTTCTTCGAAACTGTAGACGTTCTGGTCGCTTCTTTAGCTGTTTCAAGTTGTTGTTGAAGGCCCTCTAGTCTCCTTTCCTTAATCATCTGCTCTTTTATTTGTTCAATAACTCTTTCGCTTGCTGTCGGAGATACGGATTTGGTCAAAGAAACCTTTACGTTTTGAGAAGGTATGACAACTCTTTCTGATTGCTCAGTTTTTGTAATTGTTTGCTGATGTACTTCTTTAGCAGGTTTTCTGGATTTCATTGATCGAGTCACATCTGCCCTTACAGTTGATTTTGTCAACCGAGTGTTCCTTTTTGCCTGCTTACTTGTCTTTGTGCCTTTGTTTCGAACCTGAAAATTTGTTGTTTCTGACAATACGTTTGGCTCTTTTTTACTTTTGGTCTTGGAATCTGGAACTGTTCTAAGTTTTGTTTTCACTGTTATGTTTAATAACTTCATCGCAGGATCTCCTTTTCTTGACTTGTGTATTTTTGTAAGCGCTTTTACGATATTATTCGCTGTCTTGTTATGTGTCTCTTTGAAATAACCAGTTAAAACATCGAGCATATTATTGATCTGCTCAACCATTCGCGTCTCACCTACGGCACGCTTTTGTCTGCTGGGTCTCTCAGTATTTATTCCGATTTCAGAGTTCAGGCTTGTGTCTATCGGAACTTTTGCGACCGCCTCCACCGCATTTGCAGCCATCAGCTCCGAGTTAAATAGTACAGGATTTGATAATCCAACACCTGTTCTCATATCAGATCCCGAGTTCCTGGATTCAGTTGTAGTGCTTGAACTGATTGAACCCGATCCTCTAATGTCACTTCCGGTACTGGATAATCCCATACTTGATCTTACTGCACCTCCGGAGCTTAATGTTCCACCAGCTGATGTTCCAGTAGTTACAGACCTAGCAACTGTTTTTGCATTTACAGACCCTCCTATCGTGTTATCGACACCAAGTCCGCCCACAATGTTATTATCAGTAGCTGTTGATACTCTCTTAACACTCGTCTCAGTTTTCACAATTTCCCTTCCTGGCCTCTCTATGAATTCTTTCGACCCTTGAGTGTTCATGTCAACGTTTCTTAAACTAAATGACTCGGCACTGTTTCGTTTGGTGACGGAGCTTCCGGAATCAGTCATTACCTCTATCCCTCCACTCATTTTACTTCCCGTCTGAGTAGAGACGGATGATCCTGACGTTACCCCCGGTTCAACGAAAAACAACATAGCGTTATTCTTTCTATTCAAACTGGGCGGTGTAAGAGATAAAGATGTTCCTCCGGCGAGATCTCCACTTGCTATGTCCAAACTCCCAGACACACCTGAAGGCCCACTGACTACACGCCCTGGCTGTCGTGGCTTAATTATTTTCACGGTACCCGACGAGGAAGAAGATTTGGATGNCACCTGAAGGCCCACTGACTACACGCCCTGGTTGTCGTGGCTTAATTATTTTCATGGTACCCGACGAGGAAGAGGATTTGGATAAACTTGTTGAGGAAAAGGATGTATCAGACGTGGTATCTGACGAAGTCGAAAATCCTTCTCCCGTGTGAGCATCAATATATTCGACGATTTCTGTAACAACGGAACCATCTTTTTGAATTGTAGTTTTTGTTTTTGGTACCATTGTTTCTCCGGGTCCAGAAATTATTTCTTCCGTCACCGTCGTGATGACCTCTTCGATTTGCTCTTTCGGTTTAGTGGGTGATATATTATTTTTAGTGTTCAAAAATACCAAATCAAATCCTGGATTGGAGTTAGAAACTGTAGCACTGGAAGAAGTGGATGATGTAGAACTTGTTCCTGTTGAAATGGTTCCCCCACTTCGTGTTGCAATATTTCCAGTTTGTTTGTCAACTGTACTAGTTTTTGCAACAATGTTTCCAGATGTGGCGTCTCTTGTCACACCGTCTGTGTCTAACGTGAACGATGTTTCAACTGTTCTGAAGTCGTTTGAATTCCTTGAAGAGACGCTGGAGGAGGTTTTATTGTACATGTTCATTGCTCCGTCTGTAGTTACAACTGTTTCACCAATTGGTTCTGTTATGTTTTGAATGATAACGGTTTCCTCAATAATGATTGTTGAGTCGCCACTTGGTCCCCGAATGGTAGTATAATTTGTCCAGGAGCTGTTTTGAATTTGTGGTTCTCCTGCTGTATATACTGTATCACCTACTAAGGGCTGGCCTACATTCAATGTGGATGTTGATATTGAAGATCTATCGACAATGTTAGAGGAGCCAGAGACAGATAATGGATTAGCTGGATCAACCAGAGGGATTACATTTGGCTGGATATCAATTGTTTCTGCAGTGACAATATTCGCAGTGTTGGCAGCGTCTACCAGTGGAACGACTGTATCAGACACGAGATTCCTGGATCCCCCTGTTGTTGATGAAGATGTTTCAAAAGATGATGATTCCCGAACTGATGATGTTTCATAAATGGTTTCAGCGTTATTCCTGGAAACTCCATCAGTCGTGATCGATGAATCAGCAATACCCCCTGTAACTCCACCTACGTCAACTACTTCAACTGGTGTAAGACCGCCTTTACCATCAGTGACGAATGTTTCGGTTATTATCGTTTCTCTTATTATTGTTTTTCCTGCAGGAGCAACATCTTCAGAAGTAGTTGTGTTTATCACCTCCTTTGTTACTACAGGGATAATCACAGTTTTCTTGGCAATTTCCGGTGTGTACGACGTGTCGGTGAGCACTGTATCCGTGACAGAGGGGCGGTTAATGTCTGTGTTAATAGTCGTCCTGTTGGACATTGTTAGGACGGTCTCTGTTCTCCCATCTTGTCTATTTATATCCACCTTCCTGTCTACATCGCCTGCCACAGTGACTGATGATCCTCCAGCAGTGTCAAGGGTTATAAATGTATCTTTTCCTTGACTTCCAGAAAAAGAAGTGGAACCACCTCCGGTGTTCAACGAGACAGAAGTACCAACATCCCGATTTCCAGATAATGTACCTAAATCGGAAGTTACAGTACCTGATCTGTCCACGTTTCTACCACCTGAAACAGACACTCCAGTACCATCTGAGACGATCACGAGATTAGAATCAACAGTTCGTCCATCTGTAAAGGACGAATCTGGTGTTCCTATAATTGTCACTGTTTCTCCAGTGTCCCTGTTTGTCCCTCTGATATCTGTCATGGTATTGTCTGGTCTTATTATAGTCACCGTGGCGTCTCTATCACGACTTTTCCCAACAATTGTACCACCCGTGCTCGTTCCTTGACCTACTGTAATGGTTGAACCCACGTCTCGACTAGTTCCAATTTCATTTCTACCAATAATTGTTACAGTCGACTCAACATCGCGGCTAGTTCCGATATCATTTAGACCTCCTACTGTAACAGAAGAGCCCACGTCTCGACTTGTTACAACGTCATTTCCGCCTACAATTGTAACAGTAGACCCAATGTCTCGACTTGTTCCAACGTCATTTCCGCCTACAATTGTAACAGTAGACCCA